>JAVIAB010000008.1:2435090-2674550 GCA_032433765.1 Megaustenia siamemsis | reverse complement strand
CGATAGACTCGAGAGCGACTGAATACCCTCACACTCACAGTACTGTACTGTGAGTACCTAATTTACGACGCTAAACTCGTAATTTACCTAAAAACGTACTTTACTTGCCTTTTATAAGATTGAAGATAGCAAGGAAGCCACTGGTAACAAGAAAGTGTGGTCCCAGCTGTTGGTTCCTGGTCTGTGATCAGGGTTGCCAGATATATTTTTGGATTTTAGGCCAAAAAGTGTTGAAAAAAAGCCAAATTAGGCCAAATAGTCAATTAAAAAGCCAAAAAAAGGCCAAACATTTCTGCTGCTATACTCACATCACATGAAAACTCTCCAGATCAAGATTATTAACGTCATCCGCATCAGAGCTACCTGATTCTACAGCTTACAAATTCTCTGATGTAAATTCTTTGAGCATTTTTGCTGATGGATGAAGTCTTTACAACATTTGTTTGAAAGCAACAGTTCTGCTCTAATCCTGACAATAGAGTCAAAAATGCAGTTGCATCTTATTCCTTGCTTTGTCTTCACTGACGTTACAATGGAGAAAATTCTTTCAACTATGGCATTGCTGCATGGGGTGATCAGAACAAGTTAGGGCAAAGTTGGCTAACTCTTTGAATGACTGATGCTGATGTATGCCAATCAAAACTGTTCACTGTCAGTAGGAAGTCCATCTTTCTTAAACATGGTATCTTCTTTCCAATCAATCAATATAATTTTCTGTATTGTTCTTCAATAGTGCTGATGTTACTTCCTGCTAGGTGTAAGAAGGGTAAGTCTGAAAACGTTGCTCTCGAAGCTTGATTTAAAATAATCCGTGGACTCAGCTTTGATAGATTTTGAAATATTACTCGCCGAAGGAAGTCTACATGTTATTTGATTGAGAGCTTCCTCTAGCATACACATACATCTTTCTTTGACATTTTTAATTTCGTGATGAGCGTCAGTGTTGTTGTTCTTTTGTAGGAACGTATTACATTCTGTTAAAATTTGATACCAAAATCAACTTGATTTATATCCTTTCTTTGTCCATTTGTATATCATACAATCTGTTCTGAAGACTTGCCTTTTGTAAAAATAATTCTTGACACAGTTCATGAGGATCAGCTTTAGTTTGTTGAAAAAGGCCATTGAGTCTTTCAAATTCTGCACAACGGGTGTTGCGAAAACAAAGAACAAGTAATTGTTATAATCTAACATCATGTCCTTTAACAATCGTGCTTTGTATTTTGTGTCAAACTTTGACTGGGCTAATTCAGTACTCATGAAATAAGCCTTTAGCTCTTCCCAATTCATCAGAATATTAAACATAACTTTTCCTCGCACAAGCCATCGAGTAGCTGATGGTTTCTCAAAAGGCAGTGGAGCAGTTCTGGTTGACTCATATTCTGTAGGTGTATTCATCACTGTAAATAATTCTTTGTAGGCTTCTCGTCTTAGGCTACTGTGGGAAAACCATTGCGGTATTTCTGATAGTAAAAATCCTATATTTGACGGTAGCTTAGCTACTGCATTATAAATGCAAAGTGCCAAAGAATGACAAATACATTTCAGCTGTACACATGAAGGAGATACATTTCTTAATCTAGACCACACTGAGTTGTTACAGCCAACCATGTTTGACGCTCCATCTGAGCAAATCCAATGCAATTTGTGAGACTCTGGCCACATTTTTTATTTCACCATCAATCAATTAAATATGTTTTCTCCTGTTGCTTCTTGCACGGGAATTAGCCCAAGATACCCTGTTAGAATTTCCTGTTTTCTTTCACTGAAAACCGAATTAAGATACACAAGTATTTTTGTGTGGAGACATCTGTAGATTCATCTAAAATGATGGCGTATTTCTTGTCCTGAAAGTCATGGATGAGATCCGTTTTTAGTGCTGGCGATATTATATTTTTTATTAAGCATGAACATTTAGTTCTGTGCAATTTGATGTTTCCTAATGTACTGCCCTGGCCATGTGCTGTCATAATTTCACTCAGATGGTCAATGTGCGAATTGCACAGTGGCAGGTCATGCTTACAGCAATTTGGAGCTCTGCTGTTTTAACTTTATCGTTATTTTGTCTAGGACTTTGAGTGACACTAAGTTGTGTCTGACTATTTGATGGAACTCTCATCATGTGCTTAGATGATTTCTCATGATTTGAGATGTTTCCTCTTTTTGGTACAATCGTACACCGGCAGAGTTTACAATATGCTGCCTCTGATCCATCAGAAGCTTTCATGAGCCATGGGTATGTTTCTTCCCAAATACTATTGTACTTACGATTGCTATCATAAGATGCTTTCCATTTCTTTGATGAAGAAGCCATGAGTAACACAAGTAATATCTTTATCAAACACAGCGTAGACTAATGTAAATAATTAGTCGACTTGTTAAGCGCACGTCCTAGGCACACTCCTGTACGACGACTCACGACACGTTCGTTTTCAATTTTGAAAATGAACTATTTTGAAGAATATTCCTAGAATGAAACATTAAGAATTAAGACCTATGGATTCTGAAAGTGAAAGTAATTTGCAAAAGTGCGCCAAATTCTTATTAAAGTCAGATGATTTGATGCATTTTTGGAGCAAAATAATTATATTTTTAAAGAACTTTTACTGAAATTGTGGTTTATACTTTTTTTTTACTACTGGTTTAGAAAAAAAAGTCAGGAATAAGCCAAAAAACCCAAAAAAGCCAAAGAATTTCTTTAGGCCAAACAAAAACCAAAAAGCCAGATTTGTGGAATTTGGCTAAAAAAAGCCAAATTGGCAACCCTGTCTGTGATTGAGTCAAGACGGATGTCATGTGACCTCGGTCACGCCCACTTCCTAGAAGGCGGTCCGGGGATTCCCCGTCAATCCCATAGATAGCTATAGGTGTGGTCACTGGCCAAAGAAGCCACGTATATCACTCAAGCCTGCCCGCCGAGGAGGATCACCCAAAGACTGTGACGTTTCCAGCATTACGAGCAGGGACGATTGTTGGTAAAATGACGTCAGCCGCCTATAACCCGTACAGCTCATGACGTCACAATCATTGCGGGTGTTTTCGGGAAAACCCCTTGGCCTGAGAGCTGTTGGTGGCGATGTCAACATGCCCCTACGTCATGGGATCCACATCAAACCAGGATCTATCTAACATCGATTAGACCAGTGGTTTTCAACATTAATATGTTGGTATCTACCCCTCTACAAACCCTCTTATGAGAACACTAACAAATGATTAATTGCACCCCGACTCTTTTTCCCTCAAAAATCTCCTTTCTTTCTCCAACCCTTTAGTCAGCCAGACCATGGAAACAAACTGGGCTACATTAGAACACTCTTTTAGGGTCAAGTCCTAGTTTAGAGACATACATTAAAGTGATCTTCCCTTAGTTGACATCACAACAAAACTACTGGGGTTATCAAACACTAATAATGATCTCAGTGTTCTTTACTAACGGGTATTATTTTATAGAAGCTTTACGTGACAAGTGGACGACACAGACTAAACAACGTTTCGGCTCAATAGGCCTTCATCAGGAACAAACAAAAAAACACACACACAAAACTAATAACGAAACAACCAAAACAAAAACAATTGAAATGTGTTAAAGAAAACAAAATAAATTAAACTATCCTGTCAAAACCAAAAGGAGAAAGTCCTGTGTTTGTGAGTGTGTTTTTTTGTTGTTTTCCTGCTGAAGGCCTATTGAGCCGAAACGTTGTTTAGTCTGTGTCGTCCACTTGTCATGTAAAGCTTCTTACATACCCTTTTTTTTATTTTTCCTCATATTCAGCTTTACTGCAGCTTCGCGTTTTTATGCTTTAACCCTCTATTATTTTATAATTAGGTTTTGGTTATAAAACGTAATCGCAGTGTGAACTTGTATCTGAGCAATATCTCATCTCTACCTACATTAGGTTGGTATGTTCTCCCATCTCATCATCGAGTGCCGTCTCCACATCGAATGTTGGCTCCCATGGAGCCCCATTCCGCTCTCTGTCTCTTGCTTTTATAGTGCAGGTTGTCATAAGTTGACTTGTCAATATTTTGATGTTACTCGTCTATGTTAGTCTTGGTCTGCCTCTTTTACCTTGTATTTTCCCCTCCAAGATTACTTTTAGTACTGCTGTCTTTTAACATGCCCAGAAATCTCATTTGTCTTGTTTGAATTGTGCTCTCTTCTCATTTTTAGTTGTTTTAAGATTTCACAATTTGTTTTCTTTTCTTTCCATCAAATTCATTCTATCCTCTATAAATCCACATTTCAAAGTTTCAATTTTCTGTTCTGTTTTCTTGTCTAATGTCCACATTTCTGCACCATACAGGAATGTTGAGAAGATATAAAATTTGCTATTCTTACTTTTAGCCCTGGTGTTATTTGTTTTAATGTTAGTATATCTTTCATGACAATAAATTTACTTTTTGCCATTCCTATTCTTTTATTTATTTCAGTTTTAGATCTTCCATTACTGGTTATAGTATGGCCAAGGTAGTTGTAGCTCTGATCTTAGGTTATTGATTATCTTTCCATTAATGTTAAGGCCTGGTATCTCTGAGATGCTTTTAAAGATTAGCGCAGTGTACAGATTCAACAAGCTTGGTGATAGGATGCATCCCTGTCTCACTTCTCTCTTTATATACATAATCTCATGTCAAAGTCTGACAGTTTCAACTCTCACACACATTCATGTCAACAAGAAAAATAAATCATTATAATAATATTCAAAATATTTTTTTGATTAGCTTCTATAAATGACAATTGTAGACAGAGTATTTTCCTAAAATAATAAATCTTAGAGACACATCCCTATAACCATTCTGAATAAAATGTTGCATTCGTAAGAAATAGAAAATGTGCATTGATAATATGAAATGTGATCGTTGATTGGAAAACATGGGAATGATACAACAACAGCTGTGGAGTTACTGAGATCTGATCCTGGATGATAAAGTTCAACATCTCTTCTACCTTTTAGCTCCCAGTGGAGCATAGGTCTTCAACAAACACTTTCCAAGTCGTTCTGTTTTTTGCAATTCTTTTAAGATCATTCCATGTCTTCCCCATCATCTTCATCTCTGCTTCAATCTGTCTTCTCCAAGAATTCCTTGGTCTTCCTCTTTGTCTTTTCCCCTGGGGATTCCAAAAAAGGGCCTGTTGTGTAATCTCTCAGTTGGTTTCCGTAGTGTGTGTCCTATCCATCGCCATCGTCTTCGCTGTATTTCTTTATCCACTGTATTTGACCGGTACATTTCCATAATTCCACGTTTGTGACTTTGTCCTGCCATTTCCATCCCTTTATTCTGCGCAAGCATCCATTAATGAAAGTCTGTACCTTTGTGATTGTCAATTTGTTATTCTCCATGTTCACAGCCATATAATAGAACCGACTTAACATTGGAGTTGAAAATTTGTATTTTTGTATTAGCCTAATTTCTTTGGATTTCCATATGTTTCCAGTGCAATGAAAGCTCCTCTTGCTTTGATATCCTTATTTTGGTATCGTTTCTGTTCCTCCCTCTTTATCTATATTACTGCCCAGATATATATAAGATTGTACGTCTAGTAGAGGTATTTTCTCCTAGTTTTATTTGGTTATTGCCAACTGCATTAATTCTCATAATGTTGTCTTATCTCTATTAATCTTTAGTCCTAGCTGTTGTGATCTCTCATCTAATATACTCATTTTATCTTGCATCTGTTGGTGGCTGTGTGATAGGAGAGCTATGTCATCAGCAAAGTCTAAATCATCAAGAAAGTTCAACATAACATGGATGAATAGGTACAATGATGTTGTATGGAGCAGTGCATGAGGTGATAAATTTCAACTTAACAATAAGGCATTAATGGTTATATGTTTGTATATACATATATATATTATATAATGTGAGATTTCATTCCAATAAATAGCAAACAGATCATATATATTTGTAAAAAATCAAACCCTAATGGAGTAAGTATAGGTATAATATTGCCATATTATATATGTATAAAAACACACATACGCACTGATTTATGACAAATTGCCGGACCTGGAAATTGCATTGTGTATTTGTCAATAACAGAGGCATGTACTTAGAAGAGATATTTTTAGCAAAATTAAAACGCTAAGTGCTGCTATTGGTGAAGAGAGAGAATGGTTGGTATCAAGGCAAGACACCAGTCTTGAGACAGAGAGGTTATGTGTTCAAATCCTGGCTGCACCAAGTGGGACTTTCATTTGTGTCTTCTATCTGTGGCAACCAGCCACCATTGTTTTTGCAGCCAGGCCTGGCACATCAATTACTCATTGATGGGAAAAAAAATATGAGTACTTCTGAAGTCGGAGTTATCTGCCTGTGCGGCGAGGGACCCCTGTGCACATGGCTGCCAGGTAAAAACTGATTAACACAGAATTCAGTTCCTAGTCTCTAGGGACTTCGCCAGAGATGAAAGCTGACAAACGAAAAAAAATATCTAAGCGGATGAAAATGGGTACCATGTCTTGCTATACTTCAGCAAATGAAAATAAAAAGTAAAAATATAACTGAAATATGGATCATTCTCTAAACAGAAAATTGAACACATTTGTTTTGAATTTTGATCATAACTGGAATGAAAACAGATACCAAGGTTGCTATTTTATCTAGATCAATCGAAATCCTGCAATGTAACTGGGATATTACACTACTTTGTATGCATGTATAGGTATGTATAGGTGTGTGTATATACATTTGTGCTTGGATGTCTATGCCTGTAATTCAATACATTACTGTCCCCTTCTTCCCCCTGTTCTGATCGGTCTTCGTCCCCTAATGTGAGACCAGCCTTTTTCCCTGACTGGCCAGATCTCATACGACCACCCCCATGAGGAGACTACTGCATCCAGACTCTAATCTCATTATACGACCACCCCCAAGAGGTGACTACTGCATCCAGACTCTAATCTCATTATACGACCACCTCCATGAGGAGACTACTGCATCCAGACTCTAATCTCATTATACGACCACCTCCATGAGGAGACTACTGCATCCAGACTCTAATCTCATTATACGACCACCTCCATGAGGAGACTACTGCATCCAGACTCTAATCTCATTATACGACCACCCCATGAGGAGACTACTGCATCCAGACTCTAATCTCATTATACGACCACCCCCAAGAGGTGACTACTGCATCCAGACTCTAATCTCATTATACGACCACCTCCATGAGGAGACTACTGCATCCAGACTCTAATCTCATTATACGACCACCCCCAAGAGGTGACTACTGCATCCAGACTCTAATCTCATTATACGACCACCTCCATGAGGAGACTACTGCATCCAGACTCTAATCTCATTATACGACCACCTCCATGAGGAGACTACTGCATCCAGACTCTAATCTCATTATACGACCACCCCATGAGGAGACTACTGCATCCAGACTCTAATCTCATTATACGACCACCCCCATGAGGAGACTACTGCATCCAGACTCTAATCTCATTATACGACCACCCCCATGAGGAGACTACTGCATCCAGACTCTAATCTCATTATACGACCACCCCCATGAGGAGACTACTGCATCCAGACTCTAATCTCATTATACGACCACCTCCATGAGGAGACTACTGCATCCAGACTCTAATCTCATTATACGACCACCCCCATGAGGAGACTACTGCATCCAGACTCTAATCTCATTATACGACCACCCCCATGAGGAGACTACTGCATCCAGACTCTAATCTCATTATACGACCACCTCCATGAGGAGACTACTGCATCCAGACTCTAATCTCATTCCCCAATTTGATTTTGATGGTGTGGTCTCATACAAATAAATGTCCTATTTCTTATTTTGATGGTGTGGTCTCATACAAATAAATGTCCTATTTCTTATTTTGATGGTGTGGTCTCATACAAATAAATGCCCTATTTCTTATTTTGATGGTGTGGTCTCATACAAATAAATGCCCTATTTCTTATTCTTGATTTATCCTTGAGCCTTCCTGCTCCGCTAGTTATCACACAGAATTTGTTGTGTTTTTTTGGCCAACTGTCTCTATTCTTCGCAAGATGTTCAGTTTTATCAAATGAGTCTATGCTGCCAACTTTGCTTCTTTTAGAAGTGTTCTTCTCAGTGTCTCTCCAGGTCTTCCTCTTTTCCGGTATCCTGATGATTCCCACAGAAAAGTTTGCTTTTCGATTCTTTTGTTGTCTCTTCTCAATACATATATCCATTTTCTCTTCCTAATTGTAGATGGGATCATTGATTGTATGACCAGTTCTCTCATCTCTATATTAGTCTTGAATCATTCCACTGTACACAGAATATTTTTTCTCAGACATATGTCTTTATTTTAATAGGATGTTTCATTTTCTTGACTTGCTGTTTTAAATAAACCTTCTTATCAAGCTCTGTCTTTGATGTTAGTATCATGAAGAAGGCTATTTTTGGACAATGCAACATTTTGTGCTGACCTTTATTGCTGTTAAGCTTTAACATTACCATTTTGTCATTTTTTCCCTGGCAGATATTAACACAATGAAGTTGTGTGCAACTATACAAGCAATAAAGTTAAACAAGACATGCAGTGGCTGAACTCATGCATCAAGGTAAGCAAACTATAGCTGACAAAGTTTGCTACTTCATCCCTATATTGTGATCCATGAAAACAGCTACTTAATCTAAACTCATACCTCAAGGTAAGCAAACTATAGCTGACAAAGATCATACTACATGTTAGTGTTTACACCAAGAAAGTAAAATATATCTAAGTTGGCAGCAGCAATTATTTCCCTCTTACTTGAATCTAGGTTGAATGTGTTAGACCAAGAAAGGTCTAACGCGAAGTAGATATAGTACATGAAGTATATTTGTGGTAAAATATGACAATACAACAAACATCATTCTCAAGGCTAAACATTGACAGCAGTATAATTAACATAACAAGCATCATATAATCTAATCATAATGACCAGTAATAATGTGTGACCAAACAAAAATTGATTTTTGATTGCTAACTCTACTGGCTAAGTCATAGTTTTAAATAAGTTCAAGTAAATTACCCATCTTGCACTGTGGAAATTTGGGAAAAGTGGTCCACATTGTCTATGGCCATCCAACACATTTATAAATCACAGGTACAAACTTGAAAAGGCTCAAAGTTGCATCAATAAAAAAATTAAATAAAAACAAAAAAAACCCATAAATGGACCCGAAATCAGGCCCACCTGATCTACCGATAAATGCACTAGCCACTTCAATACTGTAACTTTATTCTAATTTCCAGAAATATTCACAGGGTTGAGGGTTACATCACAGAACATATAACACTAACATACAGATAATAGACAACACTAACATACAGATAATAGACAACACTAACTTACAGAGTAACAGACAAAAGATAACACTAACACACAGAGTAACAGGCAAAAGATAACACTAACACACAGAGTAACAGGCAAAAGATAACACTAACACACAGAGCAACAGACAAAAGATAACACTAACATACAGAGTAACAGACAAAAGATAACACTAACATACAGAGTAACAGACAAAAGATAACACTAACACACAGAGCAACAGACAAAAGATAACACTAACATACAGAGCAACAGACAAAAGATAACACTAACATACAGAGTAACAGACAAAAGATACCCTCATTACACCAGCTTTACAGCAGTACAGAATAACAAATATTTTTCTCTTTCTTCACACACATGCCAATATGTGTTCCATATTATTCTCAGATCTATAGTATTAACATTTACTGAGATCTATATTATTAACATTTACATTTTCTGAGATCTATATTATTAACATTAACATTACTGAGATCTATATTAATAACATTACATTTTCTGAGATCTATATTATTAACATTTACATTTTCTGAGATCTATATTATTAACATTTACATTTCTGAGATCTATATTATTAACATTTACATTTTCTGAGATCTATATTATTAACATTTACATTTTCTGAGATCTATATTATTAACATTTACATTTTCAGAGATCTATAATATTAACATTTACATTTTCTGAGATCTATAATATTAACATTTACATTTTCTGAGATCTATATTATTAACATTTACATTTACTGAGATCTATAATATTAACATTTTCTGAGATCTATATTATTAACATTTACATTTTCTGAGATCTATAATATTAACATTTTCTGAGATCTATAATATTAACATTTTCTGAGATCTATATATTAACATTTACATTTTCTGAGATCTATAATATTAACATTTTCTGAGATCTATATTATTAACATTTACATTTTCTGAGATCTATAATATTAACATTTTCTGAGATCTACAGTATTAACATTTACTGAGATCTATATTATTAACATTTACTGAGATCTATAGTATTAACATTTACATTTTCTGAGATCTATAGTATTAACATTTACATTTTCTGAGATCTATAGTATTAACATTTACTGAGATCTATAATATTAACATTTACTGAGATCTATAATATTAACATTTACTGAGATCTATAATATTAACATTTACTGAGATCTATAATATTAACATTTTTAAAGATGTTGATTATTTCTTTATGCTTTACATTTTTAAATGACTTGGTGTAGTCTATAAAACATAAGAACAGATCCGTTTTCACTATTATGATGGGTCACATACATCCATCACAGTGCTTATGTCTCTGACAGTTATGGGTCATATACATCCTTCATAGAGTGTTTATGTCTCTGACAGTTATGGGTCTCAATACATCATTCATAAAGTGTTTATGTCACATAAATCCCTCATAAAGTGTTTAATCTCATGGCATAAATATTTAGACAAATCTGATTGTTAAATATTAACATCATTGTTGCATGTTAACATTATTTCCCCCTCCTTCACGTTTCAACACAACACCATCACTCACTTTCCCATCCACTCTAAAGTATCACTCTTAAACAACTTTACCCAATTAATCATAATCACACCAAAATATATCACACTCTTATACACACACAATTTTATCACTTTTATATAACCTCCAGGGTCATGGCGGTGTAGAAGCTTCCGGTGACATGGCGACTACGTGTTGTTTTTATAATTCGGCTTTTGTTGATATATTTAAATGATTTATGCGACCGTCTAGTTGTGAAATTATGTGTTGCTATTCCACGTTTGATGTATATTTTACTTCTGACGGACTGTGGGACTGTGAACTTTATCGATATTTAAGTGGAATATGATTATTCTTCCTTTGTGTCGTGTGTTCATGGTTTGATAGGCAAGCACATGGTTCGACAACAATGGCACTGGCCAGGTGGGCTCAACCCGTATGTGAAAAGTCTGTGACGGTGGATGGGGCCGAAGAATTTGAAATAGGAACGAACTAAAAATAGCCACATGGAATGTTAGGGCCTTATACCAACAAGAAAAACTAGAAAATCTTATGGTAGAAGCAGAGAGATTAAACATAGATATTTTAGGCATATCAAAAACAAGATGGAAGGAAAGTGGATACATACAAGACGATAAATATACATTTATATACTCAGGTAACACAACAGAACACCAAAGAGGGGTAGGCATACTAATAAAATGAGAACTACAAAAATTTATAAATACTCACTTGACATACAATGATAGGATTATACTATTAAAAATGAAGGCAAACCCATTTGACATAGCAATAATACAGACATACACACCTACTCAAGACTATGCAGATGAACAAACAGAAGCATACTATGAATACCTAAATAAAGTTATGAAGCAAGTGAAATCTTCAGACATCTTGACTGTATTTGGGTGACATGAAAGCAAAAGTAGGAAAAGGTAGATATAAGACCATTATAGGAAATCATGGTTTAGGAAAACGAAATAACAGAGGAGAAAGATTAATTCAATTTTGTGAAGAAAACAGACTGATAATATGTAACATCTACTTTGAGCAAGAGAAAAGGAAACTATACACATGGAAAAGCCCTGGAGATAGAAAGAGGAATCAAATAGATTATATAATGATAAAAGACAGATTCCGGAACAGCGTCAAGAAAGCCAAAACCTATCCTGGAGCAGATATTAATTCATATCACAATCCTGTAATGATTAAAATGAAAATCAAATTAAAGAGAAAGAAACAAAATACTAATTCAGCCAAACCAATAGATACATCAGCTTTAAATCAGAAAGATGTAAAAAAACGTATACTGTACAAGTAAAGAACACATATCAGAAGCTACTAGAAGAGGGGATTGAGCAGTACAGAAGAGAAAAACCTGAAGAAAAAGTCACAACCAAATGGCAATGCATAAAAAACAGCATACAAGAATCCTGCATCACCTTACCCAAAAAGGAAAGTAACAAAAATGGATAACTGACACCATTTTATAAAAAATGGAAGAGAGAAGACATGCAAAGAACACTGCCAGATACAAGGAAATTGATAATGAAATAGGAAAATTGTGCAAAAAAGGCAAAAGAAGACTGGTTCAATCAAAGATGTCCAGAAGTCGAAACTATGACAAGTAAACAAAATTTAAGAGAAATGCACACAGAAATAAAAAGAATGACTAATAAAGACAAAAAAGCTGCAGGAAGCGGATGTATTGCAAACAAAGAGGGAAGAACGCAAACAGACAACAAAGATATAATCGATAGATGGCAGGAATACATAACAGAATTATTTCATGATGAAAGGGACAAAAAAACCATTCATAAAATGTACATCCAGCTATAAAATCCTGAAATCTGAAGTAGAAAAAGCTATAAAAACAATGAAAAAGGGAATGGCAGCAGGACCTGACAATATACAGATAGAGATGATACAGGCACTAGAAAATTTTGGCATTGAAGTGATCACAGACATATGCAATGACATATACCATACAGGATACATACCAAATGAACTAAAAACATCAACTATCATTGCATTGCCTAAAAATAATGGTGCAGTTGAATGCAGTGATTTTAGAACAATAAGCCTAATGAGCCAGGTAACCAAAATTTTACTAAAAGTTATACAAGGAAGGATTCAGAATAAAATCAATACTGAATTAGATGAGCAACAATTCAGATTCAGGAAAAACAGTGGGACAAAAGAAGCCATATTCAGCATGAGGACATTAATTGGAAAGTACATAGAAGTAAACAAACCAATATATGCCTGCTTCACAGACTACACCAAAGCTTTCGATAGAATACACCATAACCAACTCATAGACTGCCTAAAGGATATAAATCTAGATGACACAGACATACGACTAATATGTAATTTGTACTGGGAGCAAACAGCAATAATAAAATATAACAAAGAGAACTCTACACCAATTGATATAAAAAGAGGAGTAAGACAAGGATGCATCCTATCACCAAGGTTGTTCAATCTATACACTGAGCAAATCTTTAAAAACATCATAGAGATGCCAGGCCTACAAATTAATGGAAAGATAATCAATAACCTAAGATATGCTGATGATACTGTACTACTAGCAGAAAATCCTAAAGACCTACAATAATTACTTAATGAAATAAACACGACAAGCAAAAAATATGGACTAGATATGAATATCAAAAAGACTAAAACTATGATCATAAACAAAAAAAATTCTCAAGACCTACAATTAAATATCAAAGTTGAAGGAATACATCTGGAGACAGTCCAGAGTTACAACTATCAGGGACATACTATAACCAATGATGGAAAATGTACAACTGAAATAAACAAAAGAATAGGTATGGCAAAAAGTAATTTCAATGCCATGAACAACATACTAACATCAAAACAAATAACACTAGGGCTAAAACTAAGAATAGCAAAATGTTACATCTTCTCAGTATTCCTATATGATGCAGAAACATGGACATTAGACCAGAAAACATAACAGAAAATCGAAGCCTTTGAAATGTGGATTTATAGAAGAATAGGTAGAATTGGATGGAACGAAAAGAAAACAAACGATGAAGTTTTAAAACAACTAAAAATGAAAAGAGAACTACTAAACACAATTAGAGCAAGATGAAATTTTTGGGTCATGTTAAAAGATGCAAGAGCCTAATAAAAGTAATATTGGAAGGGAAAACATTATGATTCCACTGTAAAAATTACAGCTTCAAAGTATATTTTTGGAGGGGGGGGGGGGGGGGGGGGAATTTTTACAGTTTGCTCACGGGCAAACATCCCCCCACTCCTGAGTGTTTGATTTCTTTCCGTTGATGCTGGATTATTTTTTTTTTATTTACGTAGTAAAAAAGTACTATGGCATTGCAAGGAAATGCAAATGAATGCATAAAAATGTGAAGCTGCAGTAAAGCTGAATGTGAGGGAAAATTAAACCTATCGCATTGTTGTAAGCATGTATGGGGGGAGGGGCCCCTCATGTGGTCATGTTTCGGGGCAGAAATCAACTGTAAATCAGGAAATTATTGCTGCATCCAATCCCTATCTTAAGTAAACACAAGGCTGTGTAGCAAAGTTTTTAAAAAAAGTTTGATTTTCACAAATCAAATGTTAATTTAAGTTGTAGTAACTTTGACTAGAGAGTTGTGAGTCACAGGTATATCAATCTAGGGAGTTGTGAGTCACAGGTATATCAATCTAGGGAGTTGTGAGTCACAGGTATATCAATCTAGGGAGTTGTGAGTCACAGGTATATCAATCTAGGGAGTGTGAGTCACAGGTACATCAATCTAGGGAGTTGTGAGTCACAGGTATATCAATTGTAATCTAGGGAGTAATTGGGATGGTTGGGACATTGTCCTCTGCCGCTGTGCTAGTTCTGTCGCAGAGTAAGGGCTGTTGTTTATGCTACCAGTGCTTGCCCATGCACTGTGATCATCTCTTGTGATAGGAAAACCTTTACATAAAACTTCACCTTACAAATTATACCAAAATGTATCACTTTTATAAAACCTCACCACATTCATATTTACCATTTTCACACAACCTCACCTCATACATCACACCCAAATGTATTACTTATAAAACCTTATCTTATATATCACACCCAAATGTATTACTTATAAAACCTTATCTTATATATCACACCCAAATGTATTACTTATAAAACCTTATCTTATATATCACACCCAAATGTATTACTTATAAAACCTTATCTTATATATCACACCCAAATATATTACTTATAAAGCCTTATCTTATATATCACACCAAAATGTATTACTTATAAAACCTTATCTTATATATCACACCCAAATATATTACTTATAAAACCTTATCTTATATATCACACCCAAATGTATTACTTATAAAACCTTATCTTATATATCACACTCATACATCTCTCCAATAAAACCTCATGAGAGAGTGGCTTGCCTCACCTATCACCGCCCGCCTCCCACTACTTGTTCCGATTCTTAGTTCTACAAACCAACACTGGTACGTGTGAGTGTTGAATGACAAAGTCACTGACGCTGCCAATAAATGTGCGCCTCACCTTGCCCATCCCTTTGGTTCCAACAACAATGAGACTAGCGCCCTCTTCCCTGGCAGCTGCGATGATTGCTTCCCCTGTGTTCCCAGCCATTTGTTTGACCTTTCCTCGGAGCTGAGGGCACAGATTTAGGTTAATAGGTCATAATATGAGCAATCTCGGGAGAAGTGTGACAGAACAATGATAATAGTTTATGAATACACGCACACACAGTGATTGTGTAAAAGGACAAGGGCACACAGGCTACTGGGTTGGTAGGCACACAGGCTACTGGGCTACTGGGTGGTAGGCACACAGGCTACTGGGTTGGTAGGCACACAGGCTACTGGGTTGGTAATAAAGCAACCAGCAAAAACAAAATAATTAATGTTCGACTCGCTCAACAAATATCAACCATTTACTGTGAACTCAAACATCTGGCTTTGGTAGTTCAATATAGTTTAGTTGACGGATCATCCTCACTGCACATCTTACAAGTACATAAGAGCCTAGATCTCTTCCCAAATATATCCCTCAACGTGAAGCGTCTAACGACACAGGTGTTGTGTTGATTGATAAGTCTTCTGCGGATAACTGCTCAACACTCCCATCTTAATATGATATTCATACAGCATGTTTATGGTTGTAGATTCAGGGTTATTTTTATTTGTCCAGTGACTCTGATGGCATTTAGAATGCCTGCACTGTCCATTACCCTTCCACTCTCAACATCAACCAAACTGACAAGTCTGTATGGTAGCTCAGTTGTTAGTGAAGGACAAGGAGCTGATTTCAACCCTGATCAACAACACCTAGGTTCACCCAGCTTTAAACAGGTTCTGGAATTGTTCACAAACACACCATTCATACATCACAAACACACCATTCATACATCAACTACAAACACATCATCCATACATCCAACACAACACATCATCACAAACACACCATTCATACATCCACTACAACACATCATCCATACATCTATCACAAACACATCATCCATACATCCAACACAAACACATCATCCACACAAACACACCATCATACATCCACTACAAACACATCATCCATACATCTATCACAAACACATCATCCATCACAAACACACCATCCATACATCTATCACAAAAACATCATCTATACATTCATCACAAACACATCATCCATACATCCAACACAAACACATCATCCATCACAAACACACTATCCATACATCCATCACAAACACACCATCCATACATCCAACACAAACACACCATCCATACATACATCACAAACACACCATCCATACATACATCACAAACACACCATCCATACATCCATCACAAACACATCCATACATCCAACACAAACACACCATACATACATCCAACACAAAATCCATACATCCAACACAAACACACCATCCATACATTCAATACAAACGCATCATCCATACATCCATTACAAACACATCATCCATCACAAACACACATCCATAAATCCACCACAAACAATCTGCTATAACCTACCATTAACTCATCCACAAAACAAACAACTCTACTAACTAGAACAAACAAAAGATTTGAAAACAGCAAACATGTGAGTTGAATTACCCGTAGCTTGGCCATCTTCTCACTGTACTTGTCTATTAGCTGGTTCACCTTGACCTCTTCCTCCTTGATCAAATCACTCACCACAACAGGATCAGTCAGTAAAGTGGCTGGAATTTGTTGCAACAGGAGTTAGTCAAGAGTTGAATTATACAGGTTAGTCAAGAGTTGAATTATACAGGTTAGTAAAGAGTTGAATTATACAGGTTAATAAAGAGTTGAATTATACAGGTTAGTAAAGAGTTGAATTATACAGGTCAGTAAAAAGTTGAATTATACAGGTTAGTCAAGAGTTGAATTATACAGGTTAGTCAAGAGTTGAATTATACAGGTCAGTCAAGAGTTGAATTATACAGGTCAGTCAATAGTTGAATTATACAGGTTAGTCAACAGTAGCTATGGGTTTTTAAGTGAATGTGGTTGCTATGAGTTGTTCACTCAAGAGTTTCTATGAATTGTTAAGTGAAGGGTTTGGTATGAGTTGTTAAGCGAAGGGGTTGGTATGAGTTGTTAAGTGAAGGGGTTGGTATGAATTGTTTATTCAAATAATTTGTATGAGTTGTTTAGTAAAGAGTTGTTATGAGTTTTTACTCAAGAGCTGCTATGAGTTGTTTAGTGAAGAGTTGCTATGTGCTGATCAGTCAAGAGTTGCTATGTATGAGTCAGTCTGTGATATACTCCTGATCAAAAGTTAAACTCAATAGCTCCATGAAACACTCTCAGCTCTAAAACCATCATCAGCTCCAGCATCTCCACTTTCTGGCCTCAAACATCTGCTTCGGCATGGGTATATTATAAATATTTAATATAGGACAGGGGCCATTTTGGAGTCTTCATCATCAAGTACCGGGCCTGCTGGCGTAGGTGATCATGTCTCTCCATAACTTTCGATCTCGACAGTTATTTATCATTTCTGTTGTTGACCTTCTGCCAAGCCATTCTCTTAAGCTGTCTGGTATTTTTTCTCTTTGCTTCTCTCTATCTCTTCGTCCCTCAATTTTCCCAGTTGTTACAATATATTCCAGTTGTTCTCTTCTCATTACATGGTCAAAAAATGATGATTGTTTCTTCCTAATATTGGAAATTAGTTCTCTTTTTGCTTTGGTCTCTTTCAGAATGTTTTCATTACTCTTCTTAACTGTCCATGGTATTCTCAACATTCTTCTGTAAAACCACATTTCTACAGGCTCCAGTGATTTTCTTGTCTGTTGACCTATTGCCTATGATTCACATCCATATGTTAAGACTGGCTCTACATAACATTTAAGAACTCTTTTTCTCATTTTGACGTACCCCTTACTAATTTAAACAAGCAAAAAACCTTTAATGGACCTCAAATGGGACCTCCTGTTTTTCGTTACTATCCAAGAGGGCCAGACATCGAACTTAACTACCCTGAGACAGAGAGAGCAGAGTCACAAAAAACCACAAATCTGAAGTGACAAATTCCCCCCACATGTGGTAGTGTTCGAACCCAGGACCTTTTATCCAAAGGTCAATATCTTACTCCAAGACAAGCTCGCCGTTCCATGAGATTCCTCTTTTGTGGCTTGTACATTTGAAGTATACTTACGTGCTTGTATGAGAGAGGAGTATTCCGAGACATGGACTAGAACAATCTTGTCATCTTTCATCATAGCTTGCTCAACATAAACTGGGGATGATATGTCCAACACATTACAATACAAACTGGGGAAGATATGTCCAACACATTACAATACAAATTGGGGAAGATATGTCCAACACATTACAATACAAATTGGGGAAGATATGTCCAACACATTACAATACAAATTGGGGATGATATGTCCAACACATTACAATACAAATTGGGGAAGATATGTCCAACACATTACAATACAAATTGGGGATGATATGTCCAACAAGATATAATACAAACTGGGGAAGATATGTCCAACAAGATACAATACAAACTGGGGAAGATATGTCCAAAACATTACAATACAAAATGTGGATGATATGTCCAACAAGTTACAATACAAAATGTGGATGATATGTCCAACAAGTTAAAATAAAAAATGTGGATGATATGTCCAACAAGTTACAATACAAACTGAAGATGATATGTCCAACAAGTTATAATACAAGCTGTGGATGATATGTCCAACAAGTTACAATACAAAATGTGGATGTATAGCAGGACTTCTTCTCTCAATGGTATATCTTCTTTATGAAATGAGGAGTCTACTTCTCGTTGAGGAATCTACTTCTAGCAACTTTCTAACTTCTTGAAGAATCTTCTTATAGACTATTATCTCGTTATCAAACTTGTTGACGTTCTTTCATATCTTTGTTGTCTGGAATCTTATTTTATAGGCTTTGACAGGCTTTCATATCTTCTCGCTGGCTTGTTGATTTCAATTCATAATGTAGAGGTACACATATAAATACACAAAACTCATCAGCAATTCTGAACAAGTATAAATCAAGTCTTTATTGAAGATCTCCATTTGAATGACAATAGATTGACAAATCCTCTGACTCTCTCAACATGTTTCATATTATATTCCCTTACAACAATTGTGTTACGTGACGTAGCTGATAAGCGATGATAAATTGTCAGTAACCCGTGATCGTAAAGTATTCTTAAGTCTATCTAAGTTCCTTCAGTTCCGTGGTTTTCTAAGTTTAATGTTCTGAACGTATCTAAGTTTTCTCTCTGTGTGACTAACTATCTCTTTGTCTCTAAGTCTAATCTCCTTATTCGTCTCTCACCTCTTATCTGACTATCTTGGCTTAAACCTTGGCTTCGATTCTCTGTGGATTTTCTCGAGGGGGATATTTGTGCACCCGGGCTTCGTTTCTCTGTGGATTTTCTTGAGGCGAATATTTGTGCACCTGGGCTTCGATTCTCTGTGGATTTTCTCGAGGGGGATATTTGTGCACCTGGGCTTCGATTCTCTGTGGATTTTCTCGAGGGGGATATTTGTGCAGTCTCTCTCTCTCTCTCTGTGATCAAGACTCAATCAGAGTAGGATTCCAGACTCTCTCATGAAGTCAGCTGTCTGTTTAAGCGAATCGATTGCCCCATATAGTTTCTCTTCCAGGGAGGTGGGCGTGGACCACATTACCCTTCTCAGGTCTGTGTACTGGGGGCAATCCTGAAGAACATGTTTTGTAATCATATTGTCCAGTGTATAGTGGCATAGGCTGGTTGTACCTATTTTGAATTTGGTGAACATGTGATTTCTCATTCTATTGTGGCCACTGCGCAGGCGAAGTATGATGACTTAATCCCTTCTTGATAGTTGGTGGTATCCGTCACTCTCATTATGCTTTGGGTGTTCTCGTTTCCATTTTTCATGGAACTGATCTTTGAGGATGGATTTGGCTTCATCATAACTGAGCGGATGGTTCTCCTGTGGTAATCTACCTCCCTCTTTAGCTAGTATGTCTGCACGTTCGTTCCCGTGTATATTACAGTGTGATGATATCTGCTGAATGACCACTCTCTGGAAGTTATTGCATAGTTGGTCCAGGGCTGTTCTCAAGTCATCTAGTTCATTGTTCTTGGAGCTTCTAAGAGCTGATAGTACTGACAGTGCATCAGTCAGAATCACCAATTTATTGTGCATGTTATTTTTGTGTTGAGTAGCCAGTGTTGCAGCATCTCTGATGGCCTGAGTTTCTGCTTTAAAGCTGTGAGAATTTTTCGTACAATTCCGGAACCAGTTATTCTTTGGTGCATGGGGTGGCTAAGGAGCCTTCTATATTTCTCCGCTTGTTGCAATAATTTAGTGACCCGTCTGTCATTTAAGGGTTGTAAACCTGTTACTGTTTCAATAGGCGTAGATTTCATAGCACCAGTGATGATACGGGCAGCTTGGTTCTGTGTTGTGTTAATTTTGCTAAGGTGTGATTTGGAAGCCATAGCACAAGCTGTGACTCCATACTCTAGAACTGGTCAGACTCTTCCTATATATGTATAGTCTTTTCAAAATATTGCTGTCTGCCCGCCCAGTCCGTTCCTGCCAATTTCTTCATAATATTTGTTCATTTTCTGGCTTTTTTCCTTGCTCTGTCTATCTAATTTTTCCAAGTCATTCTGCGATTCATGGTGATGCCAAGATATGTTGGGTTTTGGTCAATAGGGAGTGTATGGTCTTTTATCTTCAAGTTTGCAGAGAGTGTGTTTCTTGATAGGCTGAAAATTGTATATGTAGTTTTTTTTTTCATTGATTGATAAGAACCAGGTGTTCGTCCATTTTTCAAGTTCACCTAGGGCATCTTGCATCCTGGGTCCAGCCACCAACATACATTCCTCGCGAGCCCATAACGCCAGATCATCTGTGTATATTGCTGAGTGTATTCTGGGTGGAATGTCCATTACGATGTCATATATGAAAATTAAAAAGAGTGCATGATTCTAAAGACAAGCTTTAAGAGTTGCAATTAGATTTTGAAAGTGTCAGAAAATTGCTTTTTATTTTTGAGATGTGAAATAAATTTCTTTGACAACATAAACACTGTAGATGTACATTGTTCAAGACTGAAGCTCACAAGTTGTGTCCATGAATTAATTCCTGGACCCAATTTGGTCAATGTTATCATTAATGGTAATTTCCTAGTTTGATCAGATATAGTATTTCAGTTTGGAAGAGTGATGTCCCCTAAAATATGTCTGCCAAAATACAGTGGTTCTACGCATTCTTGGCGTTGGGGTCATTACGCCGATTGGTAATCAACCGCACAATTCCCTTCGATCAGAAGATCATAATTAGGCCGAGTGGCGTCGTTTTTGTCACGCGTTATAATATATTATTTATAAATATTTAACACTAAAGCTAAACCTAACCCCTGGACCCAACGCCCAATCAACAGATACTCCGAAATGATTACATGCCAGCGTAATGACCCAACGCCAAGAATGCGTAGAACCACTGTATTTTGGCAGACATATTTTAGGGGACATCACTCTTCCAAACTGAAAGACTATATCTGATCAAACTAGGAAATTACCTCATTAATTTAAACTGTTTAGTGTTTATATGTGTATGAAAGACCAGATCGCTGAAAGTATTTGGAACATTTCATTGGTTTTTTTTACTGTTGTCAGTTGTTATGGATCCATGAAACGGAAATGTGAGCTGACGCCCTTCGGCCTACCTAGGCTAATGCTAGGTAACTAATCAATGACAGGTATTTCTGAGCTCCCTTCCTTCATGTTCTGTACAAGGTGTTCATAAGGCGGGTACAGAAACAGTCCACCAAAATTAGTTAAGTTACTGTTAGTAGGAAGTGATGGCATCATCATGATCATGGATAAAAGACACTTACTGACTACTTCAAGTTCAAGAGACGAGAGGAGCACTCAGCTGCACAGGTCCTGAGGTGGGAAGAACAAAAGAGAAGGAAGGCGTGTCCTGCTGTTCTTTTGTAAAGTTTGGTCATCATCAATAATTTACTAAAATAAAATTCTATTCGAACTTACTAAAATAAATTGCACTCACAATCAAAAGCAAACTCTGAGTAGTGGCTACTATCCATGGCAATAACGACGGTCCTGGTCATGATGCCAGCACAAGTTGGACGAGGCGGTGGCCGGAAGTGACAGCGTGAAAGGCGAAACTTTCCGTGTACGACAGGTTATCAACAACGGTCGGATGTTGCTCGTTCTACAAACATTTCGTCCTGTTTGTGCCCTGACTTTTGGTCATGACCGAGCCGGTCTTTTTGGCTTGAGGACTTTATTGTTGCTCATTTTATTCTGTTTGCCGGTAATATTCCGTTGAATTACTTCGTATTTATTATGTATTTTTATAATCCAGTGTAGAAACTAATGAACTGCACTTGAATGATCAAGAAATGCATTTCTGAGTGTGATGTTACTATTTCACTACTATTTGTGTATTATCATTTGTCCGGATTTGTTTTGCCAGTTGAACTCTTCTTCGCCGATGGTGGCGATGATGATAAGATAACATGGAGACAGTTTTCCTGGGAACGACGTCAGTTAATTAAAGCACATACTGACAAATCATCAACTGTCACAATATTACAAGTTTAGTTTTAGTTTTAGTTCAGATCTGAGAACCCCGGCTGATCACTCAGGTCCAGTGATCGTTGACAAGGAAACACCAGGCTAGATAGATGTAGATGCTTATCTGTATCTGATCTAATAACTTATCATTTTCATTTATCATAGCTTGGCTTATGTTCAAATTGTTGAAGTTGTTTTGTTTACACTTTATAGTTGTCACAAATTTGTGATTTTGAATCAATGGAGTCGTTTAATGCGACATATATTATTATTATTTATTGTATTCTTCTTTCCTTCCTCATTATTTGCCTTTCAATTTCAACTTTCAGTGTCGAGGGGAGATATATTCATATATAACTTGCAGCTTGCTGTCTTTAGCACTTCAGACTTCAGTTAGTCTCTCTTGCTGTTATGTACCTAGTGTTTCTAATATTCCATCAATCCATCTTTTGCTCTTCTGTTGGCCTCTGCAGCTGTTGTTTCCTAGTGTTTCTAATATTCCATCAATCCATATTTTGCTCTTCTGTTGGCCTCTGCTGCTGTTATGTTTCTTAGTGTTTCTAATATTCCATCAATCCATCTTTTGCTCTTCTGTTGGCCTCTGCTGCTGTTATGTTTCCTAGTGTTTCTAATATTCCATCAATCCATATTTTGCTCTTCTGTTGGCCTCTGCTGCTGTTATGTTTCCTAGTGTTTCTAATATTCCATCAATCCATATTTTGCTCTTCTGTTGGCCTCTCCTGCTGTTATGTTTTCCAGTGTTTCTAATATTCCATCAATCCATCTTTTGCTTTTCTGTTGGCCTCTCCTGCTGTTATGTTTCTTAGTGTTTCTAATATTCCATCAATCCAGCTTTTGATCTTCTGTCGGTCTTTCCTGCTGTTATGTTTCCTAGTGTTTCTAATATTCCATCAATCCATCTTTTGTTCTTCTGTTCACCTCTGCTGCTGTTATGTTTCCTAGTGTTTCTAATATTCCATCAATCCATCTTTTGTTCTTCTGTTGGCCTCTCCTGCTGTTATGTTTCCTAGTGTTTCTAATATTCCATCAATCCATCTTTTGCTCTTCTGTTGATTTCTCCTGCTGTTATGTTTCCTAGTGTTTCTAATATTCCATCAATCCATCTTTTACTCTTCTGATAGCCTCTCCTGCTGTTGTGTTTCTTAGTGTTTCTAATATTCCATCAATCCATCTTTTACTCTTCTGTTGGCCTCCCCTGCTATGTTTCCTAGTGTTTCAAATATTTCATCAATCCATTTCTTGCTCTTCTGTTGTCCTCGCCTACTGTTATGTTTCCAGTGTTTCTAATATTCCATCAATCCATCTTTTCCTCTTCTGTTGTCCTCTCCTGCTGTTATATTTCCTAGTGTTTCTAATATTTCAATCCATCTTATTTTGTCGTCGGCCCTTAAATCAGGTGTTCTAGCAAAATTTATTGAAGGCTCGTTGTGTTGTGTTTGATCTTTCTGTCTTATCATATGGCCAAACTGTTTTATCTGTTGTTTCTTTATGTATTCTATGGCAGGAATTATTCCTAGCTTTTTCCTCAATTATTATTTCTGATTTTATCTCTCGGGCTGTTTCCTGTCATTCGTCTAACACATTTCATCTCAGTAGAGGTTATTTTTCTTATTGTTCTTGCATCTAGGGTCCAGGTCTGGCATTGGTAGCACAACGTTGAGATGAAGATTGTATTGTAGAGTGCATGTTTTGCCTCTAGAATTATTCCTTGTTGGACCTTGTTGGTGACAGCTGTCCAATTATTTAAAAAGCTTTGTACACTGTCATTACTTTGGATATATTTATACATAATACTTGGACTTGTTTTTTTTTTAAATAGTTAACTTTGTTGATGTGTGGTCCACGTGCAACAGAAGAGACTTATTTTGATTTTACAATGGAGACCATCAACTTGTAGGAGATTGCTGCTGAGAATATCAAGTTGTTTTAGAAGCTACAAACTAAAATGGCTGCTGTAGTTGTGTGGTGCTACAAAAACAACTCACATTTGTGGAGTGCCTACGAACCGAATGTGTCTTGTGAGTTGGAAAGACTCTTTCATTAGGCACGCACCAGATTGTTCTGCTTGGCTCAATCTCCCCAAACTTGTCCGCGTATCAAGTCAGCTTTGTTCAGATGACTCAAGTTACTATCCACTCAGGTAGGTCCACAATTTTATTCAGATGACTCAAGTTACTATCCACTCAGGTAGGTCCACAATTTTGTTGAGATGACTCAAGTTACTATCCACTCAGGTAGGTCCACAATTTTGTTGAGATGACTCAAGTTACTATCCACTCAGGTAGGTCCACAATTTTATTCAGATGACTCAAAATATACTCAGGTAGGTCCACAATTTTGTTGAGATGACTCAAGTTACTATCCACTCAGGTAGGTCCACAATTTTGTTGAGATGACTCAAGTTACTATCCACTCAGGTAGGTCCACAATTTTATTCAGATGACTCAAAATATACTCAGGTAGGTCCACAATTTTGTTGAGATGACTCAAGTTACTATCCACTCAGGTAGGTCCACAATTTTGTTGAGATGACTCAAGTTACTATCCACTCAGGTAGGTCCACAATTTTGTTGAGATGACTCAAGTTACTATCCACTCAGGTAGGTCCACAATTTTATTCAGATGACTCAAAATATACTCAGGTAGGTCCACAATTTTGTTTAGATGACTCAAAATATACTCAGGTAGGTCCACAATTTTGTTTAGATGACTCAAAATATACTCAGGTAGGTCCATTTTTATTCAGATGATTCAAAATATACTCAGGTAGGTCCACAATTTTGTTCAGATGACTCAAGTTACTATCCACTCAGGTAGGTCCACAATTTTATTCAGATGACTCAAAATATACTCAGGTAGGTCCACAATTTTGTTGAGATGACTCAAGTTACTATCCACTCAGGTAGGTCCACAATTTTGTTGAGATGACTCAAGTTACTATCCACTCAGGTAGGTCCACAATTTTGTTGAGATGACTCAAGTTACTATCCACTCAGGTAGGTCCACAATTTTATTCAGATGACTCAAAATATACTCAGGTAGGTCCACAATTTTGTTGAGATGACTCAAGTTACTATCCACTCAGGTAGGTCCACAATTTTGTTGAGATGACTCAAGTTACTATCCACTCAGGTAGGTCCACAATTTTATTCAGATGACTCAAAATATACTCAGGTAGGTCCACAATTTTGTTGAGATGACTCAAGTTACTATCCACTCAGGTAGGTCCACAATTTTATTCAGATGACTCAAAATATACTCAGGTAGGTCCACAATTTTGTTGAGATGACTCAAAATATACTCAGGTAGGTCCACAATTTTGTTTAGATGACTCAAAATATACTCAGGTAGGTCCACAATTTTATTCAGATGACTCAAAATATACTCAGGTAGGTCCACAATTTTGTTGAGATGACTCAAGTTACTATCCACTCAGGTAGGTCCACAATTTTATTCAGATGACTCAAAATATACTCAGGTAGGTCCACAATTTTGTTTAGATGACTCAAAATATACTCAGGTAGGTCCATTTTTATTCAGATGATTCAAAATATACTCAGGAAGCCCACAATTTTATTCAGATGACTCAAAATATACTCAGGTAAGCCCACAATAGAAGTGAGAAAGAGAGTTATAAGTACTATAAGGAACCAATTATGAACTATGGAAGTGAATCATGGACAGTAAACAAACAAATGAAAAGACAATAAGAGGTAAACAGACTTCTCAGAAGAATGTTGAGAGTTCCCTAGACAGCTAAAAAAAACCCAATGAGGAAATTCTCAAAGAGTCTAACACAAAAAGGGAGCTCCTAAGGAACATCAGAAAGAAACAATCGACATTTTTCTGGCACATCATGAGAAGAGGAAAATTGGAATACTTCTTCTTCTTCGATCATGGCTCATTTAGGCTAGGACTCCAAATTGGAATACTTGGTTACAACTGGCAAATTTCAGGGACGACAAAGAAAGAAGATACTAGACAGCTTGACGTCGTGGCATGGACGTACTGTGGATAGAGAATAGTAGAAGGGCGTGATGGCCAACACTGACCACTATGGCATATGGTTGATGATATCTCAAGTTAATGACATTCATGTTGATGATATCTCAAGTTGATGATATCTCCATTAATGACATTCATGTTGATGATATCTCAAGTTAATGACATTCATGTTGATGATATCTCAAGTTAATGACACTCACCGGGTGTCCGGTTAGCGCAATCGATAGGCGGTTGGCTTACCACGGCAACAGCCGGGGTTCGTACCCTGGCGAGGACACCTGGGTTTTACTAATTCCCTAAAAATTAGTACCTCTGAAGTCGGAGTAAATCTGCCTGCATGGCGAGGGGCATCCTGTAATGGGATAAAACAGACTTTACACGCAAAATTCAGTCCCATTGAAATCAAAATTGAGTGGGTGGGACTTCGTCAGAGGTCAAAGCTGACGAAAGCGAACGAACGAATGACACTCATGTTGATGATATCTCAAGTTAATGAAATTCATGTTGATGATATCTCAAGTTAATGACATTCATGTTGATGATATCTCAAGTTAATGACATTCATGTTGATGATATCTCAAGTTAATGCCACTCATGTTGATGATATCTCAAGTTAATGCCACTCATGTTGATGATATCTCAAGTTAATGCCACTCATGTTGATGATATCTCAAGTTAATGCCACTCATGTTGATGATGTCTCAAGTTAATGCCACTCATGTTGATGATATCTCAAGTTAATGACATTCATGTTGATGATATCTCAAGTTAATGACATTCATGTTGATGATATCTCAAGTTAATGCCATTCATGTTGATGATATCTCAAGTTAATGCCACTCATGTTGATGATATCTCAAGTTAATGCCACTCATGTTGATGATGTCTCAAGTTAATGCCACTCATGTTGATGATGTCTCAAGTTAATGCCACTCATGTTGATGATGTCTCAAGTTAATGACATTCATGTTGATGATATCTCAAGTTAATGACATTCATGTTGATGATGTCTCAAGTTAATGCCATTCATGTTGATGATATCTCAAGTTAATGACAATCATGTTGATGACATCATGCAGATAACATCTCAAGTTGATAACATCTCATGTTAATGACATTTGTGTTGGTGACATTCATGTTGATGACAACTCATGTTAATGACATCTCAAGTTGGTGACATGTTGATGAGATCTCATGTTAATTAATCATACTGATGACATTCATGTTGATGATATCTCAAGTTGATCATTCATGATGATGACATCTCTCAAGTTGATGACATTAATGTTGATGACATCTGAAGTTTATGACATTCATGTTGATGACATCTGAAGTTCATGACATTCATGTTGATGACATCTGAAGTTCATGACATTCATGTTGATGACATCTGAAGTTCGTGACATTCATGTTGATGACATCTCGAGTTGATGACTTTCATGTTGATGACATCTCGAGTTGATGACATTCATGTTGATGACATCTCAAGTTGATGACATCTCATGTTGATGACATTCAAGTTGATGACATTCATGTTGATGACATCTCAAGTTGATGATATTTTAATTTGCTTGCTGTTTTTTTTTGGTCATTTTGAGGATCCCTGAGAGAAGTTCAGAGAATTGTGTGTGGCCCAGCTTCAGCTGTGGGGAAGAGTGTGGTGTGGGAGTTTGAGGGAGACCTCCCATCCCAGTGGGTGACCTATGACCTCACCACCATGGATATCATAGAGGAGGGTTTTACCCAACGTAACAGTTCACCGAGCTCATCGCTGCTAGACCTGCAACAGTCTCGGTTACACCTTCCGTACGTCATAGACTTTGTGAAAATGATTCAGGTGAGATATTGATATGATTCAGGTGAGATATTGATATGTTTCAGGTGAGATATTGATATGGTTCAGGTGAGATATTGATATGTTTCAGGTGAGATATTGATATGTTTCAGGTGTGATATTGATATGATTCAGGTGAGATATTGATATGGTTCAGGTGAGATATTGATATGGTTCAGGTGAGATATTGATATGGTTCAGGTGAGATATTGATATGTTTCAGGTGAGATATTGATATGATTCAGGTGAGATATTGATATGATTCAGGTGAGATATTGATATGTTTCAGGTGAGATATTGATATAATTCAGGTGAGATATTGATATAATTCAGGTGAGATATTGATATGTTTCAGGTGAGATATTGATATGGTTCAGGTGAGATATTGATATGTTTCAGGTGAGATATTGATATGATTCAGGCGAGATATAGTTATGACTCAGGCGAGATATAGTTATGATTCAGGTGAGATATAGTTATGATTCAGGTGAGATATAGTTATGACTCAGGTGAGATATAGTTATGACTCAGGTGAGATATAGTTATGACTCAGGTGATATATAGTTATGACTCAGGTGAGATATAGATATAATTCAGGTGAGATATAGTTTTGACTCTGGTGAGATATAGATATAATTCAGGTGATATATAGATATAATTCAGGTGAGATATAGATATAATTCAGGTGAGATATAGATATAATTCAGGTGAGATATAGTTATAATTCAGGTGAGATATAGATATGGTTCAGGTGAGATATAGTTATAATTCAGGTGAGATATAGATATAATTCAGGTGAGATATAGTTATGACTCAGGTGAGATAGAGATATAATTCAGGTGAGATATAGATATTAATTAATTGAATAACACACTTGATAACACTAGCAAGAGGAAGTTAATGAATGAAATCAGCTGTTGTTTTGTTTTCTATTATTACTATCTTTGTGGCATTATCCCCATTACTAGGGTCTGCCATCAGGGACTTACACGACTTGAGAATAAAAGCTGCTAAAACAGTGCAATCACTATGAGGTCTTAGAATGTGAGCTTTTATTTCACACACACACACTGAAAATTATTTTGACCTTGCCGGTGTCCAAGCCCATGTTCTCGACAATGAATTTTTGAAATCGATGAAATGAAGGGCAGTGATAAGGGCCATGATAGTCTAGAAGTAAGATTTGAAGGGCACAAGGGCCATGATAGTCTAGAAGTAAGATTTGAAGGGCACAAGGGCCATGATAGTCTAGAAGTAAGATTTGAAGGGCACAAGGGCCATGATAGTCTAGAAGAAAGATTTGAAGGGCACAAGGGCCATGATAGTCTAGAAGTAAGATTTGAAGGGCAAGGGTCATGATAGTCTAGAAGTAAGATTTGAAGGGCAAGGGTCATGATAGTCTAGAAGTAAGATTTGAAGGGCACAAGGGCCATGATAGTCTAGAAGTAAGATTTGAAGGGCACAAGGGCCATGATAGTCTAGAAGTAAGATTTGAAGGGCAAGGGTCATGATAGTCTAGAAGTAAGATTTGAAGGGCACAAGGGCCATGATAGTCTAGAAGTAAGATTTGAAGGGCTAGGGCCATGATAGTCTAGAAGAAAGATTTGAAGGGCACAAGGGCCATGATAGTCTAGAAGTAAGATTTGAAGGGCACAAGGGCCATGATAGTCTAGAAGTAAGATTTGAAGGGCACAAGGGCCATGATAGTCTAGAAGTAAGATTTGAAGGGCTAGGGCCATGATAGTCTAGAAGTAAGATTTGAAGGGCAAGGGTCATGATAGTCTAGAAGCAAGATTTGAAGGGCAAGGGTCATGATAGTCTAGAAGTAAGATTTGAAGGGCAAGGGTCATGATAGTCTAGAAGTAAGATTTGAAGGGCACAAGGGCCATGATAGTCTAGAAGTAAGATCTGAAGGGCAAGGGTCATGATAGTCTAGAAGTAAGATTTGAAGGGCACAAGGACCATGATAGTCTAGAAGTAAGATCTGAAGGGCAAGGGTCATGATAGTCTAGAAGTAAGATTTGAAGGGCACAAGGACCATGATAGTCTAGAAGTAAGATTTGAAGGGCAAGGGTCATGATAGTCTAGAAGTAAGATTTGAAGGGCAAGGGTCATGATAGTCTAGAAGTAAGATTTGAAGGGCACAAGGGCCATGATAGTCTAGAAGTAAGATTTGAAGGGCTAGGGTCATGATAGTCTAGAAGTAAGATTTGAAGGGCAAGGTTCATGATAGTCTTGAAGTAAGATTTGAAGGGCTAGGATCATGATAGTCTAGAAGTAAGATTTGAAGGGCTAGGATCATGATAGTCTAGAAGTAAGATTTGAAGGGCTAGGGCCATGATAGTCTAGAAGTAAGATTTGAAGGGCTAGGGCCATGATAGTCTAGAAGTAAGATTTGAAGGGCACAAGGGCCATGATAGTCTAGAAGTAAGATTTGAAGGGCACAAGGGCCATGATAGTCTAGAAGTAAGATTTGAAGGGCTAGGGCCATGATAGTCTAGAAGTAAGATTTGAAGGGCTAGGGTCATGATAGTCTAGAAGTAAGATTTGAAGGGCACAAGGGCCATGATAGTCTAGAAGAAAGATTTGAAGGGCACAAGGGCCATGATAGTCTAGAAGTAAGATTTGAAGGGCTAGGGCCATGATAGTCTAGAAGTAAGATTTGAAGGGCAAGGGCCATGATAGTCTAGAAGTAAGATTTGAAGGGCAAGGGCCATGATAGTCTAGAAGTAAGATTTGAAGGGCAAGGGTCATGATAGTCTAGAAGTAAGATTTGAAAGGCAAGGGTCATGATAGTCTAGAAGTAAGATTTGAAGGGCAAGGGTCATGATAGTCTAGAAGTAAGATTTGAAGGGCAAGGGTCATGATAGTCTAGAAGTAAGATTTGAAGGGCACAAGGGCCATGATAGTCTAGAAGTAAGATTTGAAGGGCACAAGGGCCATGATAGTCTAGAAGTAAGATCTGAAGGGCAAGGATCATGATAGTCTAGAAGTAAGATTTGAAGGGCAAGGGCCATGATAGTCTAGAAGTAAGATTTGAAGGGCAAGGATCATGATAGTCTAGAAGTAAGATTTGAAGGGCAAGGGTCATGATAGTCTAGAAGTAAGATTTGAAGGGCTAGGGCCATGATAGTCTAGAAGTAAGATTTGAAGGGCTAGGGCCATGATAGTCTAGAAGTAAGATGTCAGCTTCAGGACAGAAAGATCCTGGGTTTGAATCGCTTCACAGGCTATGGGGACTTTTTCTCTGTTTGTATCCATGGACTTTACGTGGGGGGACTTTTTCTCTGTTTGTATCCATGGACTTTACGTGGGGGGACTTTTTCTCTGTTTGTATCCATGGACTTTACATGGGGGACTTTTTCTCTGTTTGTATCCATGGACTTTACGCAGGGGGACTTTTTCTCTGTTTGTATCCATGGACTTTACGTGGGGGGACTTTTTCTCTGTTTGTATCCATGGACTTTACGTGGGGGACTTTTTCTCTGTTTGTATCCATGGACTTTACGTGGGGGGACTTTTTCTCTGTTTGAATCCATGGACTTTACGTGGGCGACTTTTTCTCTGTTTGTATACATGGACTTTACGTGGGGGAATTTTTCTCTGTTTATATCCATGGACTTTACATGGGGGACTTTTTCTCTGTTTATATCCATGGACTTTACGTGGGGGGACTGGAGGCAAGACACTGGCTTCAAGACAGAGAGGCTGTTGGTTCAAATTCCAGCTACACCAGTTGGGATTTTTATTTATGATTTCTCTCTGCGGCAACCACCCCTGGTCTCAGCAGCGAGGCCCGGCTTGAAACGTCAATTACTCATCGATGGAAAAAATATGAGTGCCTCCGAAGTCGGAGTTATCTGCCTGTGCGGCGAGGAACCCCTGTGCACACGGCTGCCAGGGAAAAATGAATTAATACACAAAATTCAGTTCCTAATCTCTAGGGACTTCATCAGAGGTAAACGTTGATGAACGAAAAAAGAAAAGAAAAGAAACTTGGCTTTACCCTTTCCAGTCAGTAGGTAGTGAAGGGAGAAGCAAATAATTGCTGTAAAGCTGTTAGCAGGAGCAAGTAGTGGGCTGTAAAATACACTTCTACAAGGTATGGTGGCAGCTTTACAAAAAAAGGAACACAACAAGATACTGACGTTTTGGCCTACATGCTGTTCAGAAAATGAGAACAGCACGAATGAACAACAAAATAAAGATAAACTCTACTACATCTAGGATGAGCGCTAGAGGTAAATCAAGGAGAAATAAGCAGAGGGATGAGAGATGAAATGATGAAACAAAATAGGGGTGTGCTATATATCAAAGAAAAAGGTAGTGAAATTTGTTGTCTGGCCTTCTCAGATGCAAAAAAAAACAAAAAAACAGGAGAACCATATTTAAAATATGAATATATAAAATAAAAATACAATATCAGGCTGCTAGGCTATTATATTATCAGTCAGGGTATTATATTAGCAGTCTCGAAAGTTGCTGTGCCATTTTTTATGTTTGCTCTCCATGTGCTGCGATCTGCAGCTACGTTTTCCCAGTTCCTTTTACTTATAGAAAATTCCCCCAAGGAAGCCCTGCAAACATCCTTATATCTCAGCACTGGTCTGCCCTTTGGTCTCTTTCCGTCCTTAAGTTCGCCATACAATATTTGTTTGGGAACTGCTCGGCTAAAGACAAGACAAGCTACTACAATGCTTCAGCAGGAACCTTCATCATGTACATCAAAGAAACTCCAATTAAACATGAGGGACTGGTTGGTCTTGAGGCTAAATGCTGGTCACGAGACACAGAGGTTTTGAATTCAAATCCCGGCTGCATCAGTTGGGATTTTTATTTGTGATTTCTCTCAGCGATTACCACCCCTGGTCTTAGCAGCGAGGCCAAGCTTGAAACATCAGTTACTCATCGACGGAAAAAAAAGAAGGCGGAGTTATCTGCCTGTGTGGTGAGGGACCTCTGTGCACACGGCTGCCAGAGAAAAATGGATTAACACGCAAAAATTGAGTTCCTAGTCTCTAGAGCCCTCACCAGAGGTGAAAGCTTTTGATCGCAAAGAAAAAAAAATGTAAACACTTATTATGTTGATGATATCGTTGTGTCCAACGATTAAAATGTGATTAAAATATAAATACATGTGATGTAGGAGAATATCTGCTTGTAGGACAAGGGGCAACTGCTCACACTAAGTATGTACCAGGAACAAAACAGATGTCACACACAAATTACCCTTATCTAAACCTACAGGCCTACAGTAGCTTTGTCAAAGGTTAGTAAAAGGTGAGCAAAAAACAAAGACAAGAATCAGCTGTTGATACCATAAGGGGCAAAGATGCCTTTCAGCATCAGAGGCAGTCAGCATGCATATCTGATTGCATGTGCCAGTATCTGTGAACCACAGCTATCCAGATTCTACTCCGCATCATCACAGTGCCCCTAAGGCAGACTACACAGCCAACTGTTAAGAGTACCAGGAGCAGAGATGAAGAGGGAGAGCAACCTCGTACTCTTTTAAAACAACCAAGCTGAAGTTTTATGCACTGGACTGTGAAGTGCAAATATCACAGCTTAGATTGAACCACAGCACATCTATGCCTACTTAACATCCGTCTTACGAGATGGTGAAGAGGACTATACATTCCTGTAGCAGTTATCGAATGAATACAAGAAGAAGAATTTTGTGCTCTCATGGTATCTGTTACATTATTTTGTGCTCTCGGGGTGTCTGTTACATTATTTTGTGGTCTTGGGAGTATCTGTTAAATTATTTTATGGTCTCAGAGTATCTGTTAAATTATTTTATGGTCTCAAATTATTTTATGGTCTCAGAGTATCTGTTAAATTATTTTGTGCTCTCGGAGAATCTGTTAAATTATTTTGTGGTCTTGGGAGTATCTGTTAAATTATTTTGTGGTCTTGGAGTATCTGTTAAATTATTTTGTGGTCTTGGAGTATCTGTTAAATTATTTTGTGGTCTTGGAGTATCTGTTAAATTATTTTGTGGTCTCTGAGTATCTGTTAAATTATTTTGTGGTCTTGGAGTATCTGTTAAATTATTTTGTGCTCTCTGAGTATCTGTTAAATTATTTTGTGCTCTCTGAGTATCTGTTAAATTATTTTGTGCTCTCGGAGTATCTGTTAAATTATTTTGTGCTCTCGGAGTATCTGTTAAATTATTTTGTGCTCTCTGAGTATCTGTTAAATTATTTTGTGCTCTCGGAGTATCTGTTAAATTATTTTGTGCTCTCGGAGTATCTGTTAAATTATTTTGTTTCTTGGAGAATCTGTTAAATTATTTTGTGCTCTCGGAGTATCTGTTAAATTATTTTGTGGTCTTGGAGTAAATGTTAAATTATTTTATGCTCTCAGAGTATCTGTTAAATTATTTTATTCTCTCAGAGTATCTGTTAAATTATTTTGTGCTCTCAGAGTATCTGTTAAATTATTTTGTTGTCTCGGAGTATCTGTTAAATTATTTTGTGCTCTCGGAGTATCTGTTAAATTATTTTATGCTCTCGGAGTATCTGTTAAATTATTTTGTTGTCTCGGAGTATCTGTTAAATTATTTTATGCTCTCATGGTATCTGTTAAATTATTTTATTGTCTCGGAGTATCTGTTAAATTATTTTATTGTCTCGGAGTATCTGTTAAATTATTTTATGCTCTCAGAGTATCTGTTAAATTATTTTGTGCTCTCAGAGTATCTGTTAAATTATTTTGTGCTCTCAGAGTATCTGTTAAATTATTTTATTATCTCGGAGTATCTGTTAAATTATTTTATGCTCTCGGAGTATCTGTTAAATTTTTTTGTGGTCTGCGATGAATTCTTGGAATAATTTATTTCTTATCTTAGATGAGTACTCAGTGAAAACTGACAATCATAAAAACAAGTATTGCAACAAACAGTAGCCTTAAGAATTAACAACCAAACAGTACAGTTCCAATATATAAAACAAGGAGTCAGACAAGGCTCTGGTCTGTCAGCGGATTTGTTCTCACTTTACAACAAAAATATTAAATATTCTGAGAACAATTTGTGATATGCAGATGACACAGTCTTAATAGCAGAGACCGTGAATGAACCACAAGAAATTATAGACATAACAGTAAAAGAAAGCAACAAGAAAGGTATCAGTCTGAATACGAAGAAAACAGAAGTAATGATTATATTGAAGAAACAATCACCATCATGCAACATACAAATAAACAGGACAAATCTGAAACATGTACAAATACTTGGGCATAATAATAACATCAGATGGAAGATGCACCACAGAAATAAAAAGTAGAATAGCTCAGGTAAAAATAGCATTTCAGAACATGAAAAACATCTTGTGCAACAAATCTATGTCAGTGGAAGTGAGAAAGAGAGTTCATCGGTGCTATATAGAACAATTCTGACCTATGGAAGCGGATCATGGATAGTAGAGAGACAAATGAAAAGGCGATTAGAAGCCACAGAGATGGGATTTCTCAGATGAATATTGAGAATTCCCTGGACAGCTACAAAGACCAATGAGAACATTTTCAAAGAGGCCAACACAAAAAGGGAGCTCCTAAAGAACATCACATTTTTTGGGAACATCGTGAGAAGAGGAAAGTTGAAATATTTGGTTACAACTGGAGAAATACAGGTAAAGAGATATATGGATTACAAAGAGAAAAGATACTAGATAGCTTGGTGTAGTGGCACGGAAAACAGTCAATGACAGAATTCATAAGATGTTCTGTGGATTGATAATTGTGGAAGGACATGATTGCCAATGCCAACCAGTATGGCACATGATAATGATAAGTACTTTGAATATTTTTCTGACCAGGCGGAGATTATTGTCAAGATTAAGATGTGACTACCTTTGATTTTCAGATGAGAGTGGAGACTGGCCGGGTCAGGCGGATACAACGGAGACCTCTCAATCAGGCCTTCTCTCCTGCAACACCTCATCCCATTGGTGCATCCTCATCAATGGTGCCAGCAGTGTCCATGTTTCCAACTTTATCAGGTGCGTAGGGAAAACAGGGGAAAATGTAACGCAGGTGGCTACAGCTTTATGTTGATAGAATCTATCTATCTATTTATTGACCTTTCAAGCCTAGCTGGCCCATAGAGCATAGACCCAGATACTCTTTCTCTTATCTAAATTTTTATTCCAGCAGTTTTCAATCCTTGTAAAGATCTTTTATCAAATCCCGCCATTTGTCTCTGTTCTATGCAAGCAACTCTATCTCATTGAGGGAGCCGATTCCTGCTGCTCATGCCTCTCTGATCAATGTTCTTCTCAGTGTCTCTCTGGGCTGACCTCTTTTCCTCTTACCTGTTGTTTCTCAAATGAGGGCTTGTTTCTGTTGACAGTATAGATGACATTAACTGTCCTGATACTGTCACTGGTACAAATGATGTACACAAACAAAAACTCAAAAGTTGAACTAAAATGTCTATTTATTGTTCATTTGAGCTGAAGATCCTACATAGGACAGAAATTCTACTCCCCATGTCCTACAATCTTTGTTATCAAGTGTCAGATCATGCACACATTGTATCTTGCCACATGTCTCTGTTCTGGGTGAGTAGCTCAGCCTTGGGAAGTAAGGTGATGCTCTCTGTTGTTGCTTCTCTCTTCATTGTTCTTTTTAGCGTTTCCCTAGGTCTGCCTCTTGTTCTTTTACTCTCTGGTTCCCATTTACTCCTGCTTTGAGACTCTCTTGTTGTCTCATCTCATCACATGACCAACATATGACCACCTTCTTCTCTTGCTGTCTCATCTCATCACATGACCAACATACGACCACCTTTTTCTCTTGTTGTCTCATCACATGGCCAACATACGACCACCTTCTTCTCTTGTTGTCTCATCTCATCACATGGCCAACATACAACCACCTTTTTCTCTTGTTGTCTCATCACATGGCCAGAGCTACATCCACTCCTGCTGCAGACACTGTAGGATCATCCAAGAGCTACATCCACTCTTGCTGCAGACACTGTAGGATCATCCAAGAGCTACATCCATTCCTGCTGCAGACACTGTAGGATCATCCAAGAGCTACATCCACTCTTGCTGCAGACACTGTAGGATCATCCAAGAGCTACATCCACTCTTGCTGCAGACACTGTAGGATCATCCAAGAGCTACATCCATTCCTGCTGCAGACACTGTAGGATCATCCAAGAGCTACATCCACTCCTGCTGCAGACACTGTAGGATCATCCAAGAGCTACATCCACTCTTGCTGCAGACACTGTAGGATCATCCAAGAGCTACATCCATTCCTGCTGCACACACTGTAGGATCATCTAAGAGCTACATCCACTCTTGCTGCAGACACTGTAGGATCATCCAAGAGCTACATCCACTCCTGCTGCAGACACTGTAGGATCATCCAAGAGCTACATCCACTCTTGCTGCAGACACTGTAGGATCATCCAAGAGCTACATCTACTCCTGCTGCACACACTGTAGGATCATCCAAGAGCTACATCCATTCCTGCTGCACACACTGTAGGATCATCCAAGAGCTACATCCACTCTTGCTGCAGACACTGTAGGATCATCCAAGAGCTACATCCACTCCTGCTGCAGACACTGTAGGATCATCCAAGAGCTACATCCACTCTTGCTGCAGACACTGTAGGATCATCCAAGAGCTACATCCACTCTTGCTGCAGACACTGTAGGATCATCCAAGAGCTACATCCACTCCTGCTGCAGACACTGTAGGATCATCCAAGAGCTACATCCACTCTTGCTGCAGACACTGTAGGATCATCCAAGAGCTACATCCACTCCTGCTGCAGACACTGTAGGATCATCCAAGAGCTACATCCACTCTTGCTGCAGACACTGTAGGATCATCCAAGAGCTACATCCATTCCTGCTGCACACACTGTAGGATCATCCAAGAGCTACATCCATTCCTGCTGCACACACTGTAGGATCATCCAAGAGCTACATCCACTCCTGCTGCACACACTGTAGGATCATCCAAGAGCTACATCTACTCCTGCTGCACACACTGTAGGATCATCCAAGAGCTACATCCACTCCTGCTGCAGACACTGTAGGATCATCCAAGAGCTACATCTACTCCTGCTGCACACACTGTAGGATCATCCAAGAGCTACATCCATTCCTGCTGCACACACTACCTTGGGTCATCCAAAAGCTACATCCACTCCTGCTGCACACACTACCTTGGGTCATCCAAAAGCTACATCCACTCCTGCTGCAGACGCTGTTGGGTCATCCAAAAGCTACATCCACTCCTGCTGCACACACTACCTTGGGTCATCCAAAAGCTACATCCACTCCTGCTGCAGACACTGTTGTGTCATCCAAAAGCTACATCCACTCCTGCTGCAGACGCTGTTGGGTCATCCAAAAGCTACATCCACTTCTGCTGCAGACACTGTAGGATCATAAAGAGCTGCAGACACTGTTGTGTCATCCAAAAGCTACATCCACTCCTGCTGCAGCCACTGTTGTGTCATAATAAGCTACATCCACACCTGCTGCACACACTATAGGATCATCCAAGAGCTACATCCACTCCTGCTGCACACACTGTAGGATCATCCAAGAGCTACATCTACTCCTGCTGCACACACTGTAGGATCATCCAAGAGCTACATCCACTCCTGCTGCACACACTGTAGGATCATCCAAGAGCTACATCTACTCCTGCTGCACACACTGTAGGATCATCCAAGAGCTACATCCATTCCTGCTGCACAATCTACCTTGGGTCATCCAAAAGCTACATCCACTCCTGCTGCAGACACTGTTGTGTCATCCAAAAGCTACATCCACTCCTGCTGCAGACGCTGTTGGGTCATCCAAAAGCTACATCCACTCCTGCTGCACACACTACCTTGGGTCATCCAAAAGCTACATCCACTCCTGCTGCACACACTACCTTGGGTCATCCAAAAGCTACATCCACTCCTGCTGCAGACACTGTTGTGTCATCCAAAAGCTACATCCACTCCTGCTGCAGACGCTGTTGGGTCATCCAAAAGCTACATCCACTCCTGCTGCAGACACTGTAGGATCATAAAGAGCTGCAGACACTGTTGTGTCATCCAAAAGCTACATCCACTCCTGCTGCAGATGCTGTTGGGTCATCCAAGAGCTACATCCACTCCTGCTGCAGTCACTGTTGTGTCATAATAAGCTACATCCACACCTGCTGCTATGAATTCCGATATTATGACCTCGGTAGCTCCATAGGCCCAATTGCGACACTTCCTGCCGAGCTGAATGATTAATTTGGTTAGTTTTTATTTTTTGCACTGTTATTCCTATTTGATCCTTGCCAGCCCTAATGTCATTCAGGTCCCATACTCTCTGTATGGATTCTTTAGCCTCGGCCATCCAAGATTTTCCCTGTTTGAGGCACCTGCCCTTTATCACACCCAATTCTAAATGCAAGGGATGATTTGTGTTCCTTACCACATTCAAATAAGCCCAGACTTGACCAGATCTATGTCACACTCTAATGCTCGGTAAGTCAAGCAAGTACCTCATTGAGCAGATCTATGTCACACTCTAATGCTCGGTAAGTCAAGCAAGTACCTCATTGAGCAGATCTATGTCACACTCTAATGCTCGGTAAGTCAAGCAAGTACCTCATTGAGCAGATCTATGTCACACTCTAATGCTCGGTAAGTTAAGCAAGTACCTCATTGAGCAGATCTATGTCACACTCTAATGCTCAGTAAGTCAAGCAAGTACCTCATTGAGCAGATCTATGTCACACTCTAATGCTCAATAAGTCAAGCAAGTACCTCATTGAGCAGATCTATGTCACACTCTAATGCTCGGTGAGTCAAGCAAGTACCTCATTGAGCAGATCTATGTCACACTCTAATGCTTGGTAAGTGAAGCAAGTACCTCAATGAGCAAATCTATGTCACACTCTAATGCTCGGTAAGTCAAGCAAGTACCTCAATGAGCAAATCTATGTCACACTCTAATGCTCGGTGAGTCAAGCAAGTACCTCATTGAGCAGATCTATGTCACACTCTAATGCTCGGTAAGTGAAGCAAGTACCTCATTCAACATATGGTGTGTCTGAGAACTGCACGTATGCCTTCATTCTTAACCCTTTCCAACCTTGCAACATGAGTTGACATATTGAACTAAGCATACCTAAACTATATAATCCAATCCAGTACTAACAGCACCATAGCATGCATAAGTGAGAATAATAACGATTGCTGGAGGTTCGCCCTGTCCATAATCTTGATTGATGTGACCCCTCTCCTTCCCTTTTGATTGATTGCTCACAGACTTTTTTAAAGAAAGGAGCCTATGAAATGTTAATCCCAGACACTTAATAGTCAGGCTCTTCATGATGGTTACACCATTGCAGCTTATAACCGGGAGGGTGTCTTTAACTGTTCAGCTGTTTAGTGAACTCCACATTACAGAAGCTTTTCCTTCACATTTCAGGGCAAGCGGGCTACCAGCCTGGGCCACATGTTTCCAGAATCTCTTCCACTAAAAGTAAACACAGACACCAACCGTACACAATCAACAAATCTGTTGTCATCGGTGGTCTTCATGGTAATGCTCACATCTGTCGTGTCTAGCTGTTGCATCTTGTTGTGTTTTGTCATTGTTACTGATCAATGTTTTATCACTTTGTTAACTCTCAAGCATCACTTTGTTACATCATACAGCCAACATTTTGTTACGTCATACAACCAACTTTTTGTTTTACATGCAACCAACTTTTATTACATACAACCAACAGTTTCTGTTGCTGGAGTTAATGGTAAAGGGTACCCCATAATATATTTTTCATGTCACATGGGTGTGACCCAAATCTTAGACTGCAACATTTGAAGGTGGGAAGGCCAGTGCACTCTCTTAATCTTGTTTACCTTCTCCAGCTCATATAGCAGGCACCCATTTTTACTTAGTCTTTTGACTGTAGAGCATCAAATCATGATCAAACCTATGTTTACTTTATCGCCGTGCTGCTGCTGTACCACTGTTACTTTCATAGTTGCTGAAGTTTAAAAAAAAAAAAAAAAAAATGCAACTTCCTCCAATGTCATATTAAATGAAAGACCCCTTCTCTATTTATTGTCTTTTCATGCTAAAGACAGCACAAAGGGCAGAAATGTTAGATTCTCCGCGTCCAGTGATCTTTCAGGTCAGACTTGGCACAGTAGCTCTGTGGCTAATACACTGGACTTCTCAGGACAGCAGATCAAGTTCATTTCCAGTCGATGGCTTCCAGGTTCTCCCAGCCTGAAATGAGTACTTCAATTTTGTTTCTGGGGAAGAGAATTTGTTTTGGACATAAAACTGACCACTTGACCCCAGAAATAATGTGCTGAAGGACTATAAAAAAAAATATGGACACTATCACCATATGCCCTATATGCCTTGGGGCATAAGTACCTTTTTTATTTGTCTTTCTTTGCACAGGACCCATATTGTGACTCGCCACGCATCCCTGTTCTGGACAAGCAACTCAACCGCAGGAAGAGAGCTGATGCCTGTCGTTCATACCCCCCATATATACATAAATGATGCCACACAGCAATTCACAAACGCTTAAATAGCTTGAGACTAAAGTGCAAGAAACTCACAATCTGCTGTATCAGTAACTCATCAATTATATTTGCTGTTTCTGGCAGGTCAAGCTACTCAGCCAAGTCTTTCTAACCCAGTTCTACAACAGCAACTGCCACCACAGAATCCAGTAAGTCTGTCTCACTCCTCTTACTGTAGTCAATCTCTCTACCCAAGTTTTACAACAACAACAATCACCACAGAATCCAGTAAGTCTGTCTCACTCCTCTTACTGTAGTCAATCTCTCTACCCCAGTTCTACAACAGCAACTGCCACCACAGAATTCAGTAAGTCTGTCTCACTCCTCTTACTGTAGTCTATCTCTCTACCCAAGTTCTACAACAACAACAATCACCACAGAATCCAGTAAGTCTGTCTCTCTACCCCAGTTCTACAACAACAATCACCACAGAATCCAGTAAGTCTGTCTCTCTACCCCAGTTCTACAACAACAATCACCACAGAATCCAGTAAGTCTGTCTCTCTACCCCAGTTCTACAACAGCAACTGCCACCACAGAATCCAGTAAGTCTGTCTCACTCCTCTTACTGTAGTCTATCTCTCTACCCAAGTTCTACAACAACAATCACCACAGAATCCAGTAAGTCTGTCTCTCTACCCCAGTTCTGCAACTGCCACCACAGAATTCAGTAAGTCTGTCTCACTCCTCTTACTGTAGTCTATCTCTCTACCCAAGTTCTACAACAACAACAATCACCACAGAATCCAGTAAGTCTGTCTCTCTACCCCAGTTCTGCAACTGCCACCACAGAATTCAGTAAGTCTGTCTCTCTACCCCAGTTCTGCAACTGCCACCACAGAATCCAGTAAGTCTGTCTCTCTACCCCAGTTCTGCAACTGCCACCACAGAATTCAGTAAGTCTGTCTCACTCCTCTTACTGTAGTCTATCTCTCTACCCAAGTTCTACAACAACAATCACCACAGAATCCAGTAAGTCTGTCTCTCTACCCCAGTTCTACAACAGCAACTGCCACCACAGAATTCAGTAAGTCTGTCTCTCTACCCCAGTTCTACAACAACAACAACAACCACAAAATCCAGTAAGTCTGTCTCTCTACCCCAGTTCTACAACAACAATCACCACAGAATCCAGTAAGTCTGTCTCTCAATTCTCTCTGTCTGTCAATTTTGTGAAAATTGTATTTGAAACAGATCTATGTTTTTGTGCTCGTGGCACCAGTGTTCATAAATGATATAACATATTATTTATATTAAGATCCACATAATGCACAACATTTAATCTCTCATATGAACATTTTGAATCTATATTTGTTTATACAACATAACAAATCAATCATTTCTGTGAGTAAAAGTGAAAGTGATTATTTTTTTGAGTGCTTATATTTTGTGAAAATTGTATTTGAAGCAGATGTATAGTTTTGTGCTTGTTGCACCCATAAAGTGAAAGTCATAAACACTGGGCTGTGAGGTAGCCATTGTTATTTTAACAAATTTGGGAGATGAACTGAAACAACAGACATGGCAATATTAGCAGCTTTATATACACATGAATAATTGTTATAGTGGAAATAGACAGCGGTCCTGAATGTATTTTAGAAACATCAGACTTATTGTCAGGGAAAGGGCGTCAGTTGTCTCATATAAGGGCCTCAGTTGTCTCATGTCTCAGTTGTCTCATATAAGGGCGTCAGTTGTCTCATATAAGGGCCTCAGTTGTCTCATGTCTCAGTTGTCTCATATAAGGGCGTCAGTTGTCTCATATAAGGGCGTCAGTTGTCTCATATAAGGGCGTCAGTTGTCTCATATAAGGGCCTCAGTTGTCTCATATAAGGGCGTCAGTTGTCTCATATAAGGGCATCAGTTGTCTCATATAAGGGCCTCAGTTGTCTCATATAAGGGCCTCTGTTGTGTCATATAAGGGCCGCAGTTGTCTCATATAAGGGCCTCAGTTGTGTCATATAAGGGCCTCAGTTGTCTCATATAAGGGCCTCAGTTGTCTCATATAAGGGCCTCAGTTGTCTCATATAAGGGCCTCAGTTGAGTCATATAAGGGCCTCTGTTGTGTCATATAAGGGCCTCAGTTGTCTCATATAAGGGCCTCAGTTGTGTCATATAAGGGCCTCAGTTGTGTCATATAAGGGCCTCAGTTGTGTCATATAAGGGCCTCAGTTGTGTCATATAAGGGCCTCAGTTGTGTCATATAAGGGCCTCAGTTGAGTCATATAAGGGCCTCAGTTGTGTCATATAAGGGCCTCAGTTGAGTCATATAAGGGCCTCAGTTGTGTCATATAAGGGCCTCAGTTGTCTCATATAAGGGCCTCAGTTGAGTCATATAAGGGCCTCAGTTGAGTCATATAAGGGCCTCAGTTGTGTCATATAAGGGCCTCAGTTGTGTCACATAAGATCCTCAAGTGCATCATATAAGGGCCTCTGTTGCGTCATATAAGGGCCCCGATTGAGTTATATAAGAGCCTCAGTTGCGTCATATAAGGGCCTCTGTTGCGTCATATAAGAGCCCTGATTGTGTTATATAAGAGCCTCAGTTGCGTTATACAAGAGCCCTGATTGTGTTATATAAGAGCCTCAGTTGCGTCATATAAGAACCTCAATTGTTATATAAGAGCTTTAGTTGCATCATATAAGAGCCCTGATTGTGTTGTATAAGAGCCACAATTGTTATATAAGAGCCTCAATTGTGTCATATAAGCGCCCTGATTGTGTTATATAAGAGCCTCAGTTGTGTCATACAAGAGCCCTGATTGTGTTATATAAGAGCTTTAGTTGTGTCATATAAGAGCCCTGATTGTGTTATATAAGAGCCTCAATTGTGTCATATAAGAGCCTCAATTGTGTCATATAAGAGCCTCAATTGTGTTATATAAGAGCCTCAATTGTGTCATATAAGAGCCCTGATTGTGTTATATAAGAGCCTCAATTGTTATATAAGAGCCTCAATTGTGTCATATAAGAGCCCTGATTGTGTTATATAAAAACCTCAGTTGCATCATATAAGAGCCTCAATTGTGTCATATAAGAGCCTCAGTTACATAATATAAGAGCTTCAGTTACTTCATATAAGAGCCTCAATTGTGTCATATAAAAGCCTCAGTTACATCATATAAGAGCCTCAGTTACGTCATATAAGAGCCTCAATTGTGTCATATAAGAGCTTCAGTTACATCATATAAGAGTCTCCATTGTGTCATATAAGAGCCTCAGTTACATCATATAAAAGCCTCAGTTACATCATATAAGAGCCTCAGTTACATCATATAAGAGCCTCAGTTACTTCATATAAGAGCCTCAGTTACATCATATAAGAGCCTCAGTTACTTCATATAAGAGCCTCAGTTACATCATATAAGAGCCTCAGTTACATCATATAAGAGCCTCAGTTACATCAAATAAGAGCCTCAGTTACATCATATAAGAGCCTCAGTTACCTCATATAAGAGCCTCAGTTACCTCATATAAGAGCCTCAGTTACCTCATATAAGAGCCTCAATTGCGTCATATAAGAGCCTCAATTACGTCATATAAGAGCCTCAATTACGTCATATAAGAGCCTCAGTTACCTCATATAAGAGCCTCAATTGCGTCATATAAAAGCCTCAATTACATCATATAAGAGCCTCAATTACGTCATATAAGAGCCTCAATTACGTCATATAAGAGCCTCAGTTACATCATATAAGAGCCTCAGTTACATCATATAAGAGCCTCAGTTACCTCATATAAGAGCCTCAGTTCCTTGATATAAGAGCCTCAATTGCATCATCGTGATTTAAGTAATTTCTGAGCACCATGAACAGGCATGTGGGACATAAAATGCCCTGATGTAGGTGAGGATGTCAGGCTGATGGGCATAGAGATCACGGCTTGAAAGAAAGTGACATCACAAAGCATGTACATCCACCTGGAGACCTGTTTGTCTGTTGGTGACACAAACAGAAAACATGATTGTCTATGTTTGATCTATGGATTGCTGTTCTCATACAGGGAGTGACACAAACAGAAAACATGATTGTCTATGTTTGATCTATGGATTGCTGTTCTCATACAGGGAGTGACACAAACAGAAAACATGATTGTCTATGTTTGATCTATGGATTGCTGTTCTCATACAGTTTCTCTTAGCTTCATTATTGTCTGCACTTTGTTGATATGTAGGGCCCAGTGACTCGCAGGAAGCTACAGCAATCAGCAGGAAGCAGCAGTGCCTCAGCCGTAGCTCTACCTCAGCACCCACTCATACAGCAACAGCAACCACAGATGTACCATAATTCCTCTCCTCACAACTTCTTTTACCAGTCTCTCCACAACCTCAACATTGGAGGGCCTTATAATGCCCAAGTTCCAGGTAAGAGTCACCTCACAGGTGAGAGTGTTCCAGGTAAGAATCACCTCACAGGTGAGAGTGATGTCACAGGTGGGAGTTTTCCAGGTAAGAGTGACCTTACAGGTGAGAGTAACTTTCATCATCATCAAGTACCATGCCTGCTGGCGCAGGTGATCATGTCTCTCCACAACGTTCTATCTTGACAGTTATTTATCATTTCTGTTGCTGACCTCCTGCCAAGCCATTCTCTTAAACTGTCTGGTATCTTTTCTCTTTGCTTCCCTCTATCTCTTCGCCCCTCAACTTTCCCAATTGTTACAGTATATTCCAGCTGTTCCTTTCTCATTACATGGCCAAAAAATTATGATTGTTTCTTCCTAATATTGGACATTAGCTCTTTCTTTGCTTTAGCCTCTTTCAGAACGTTTTCATTACTCTTCTTAGCTGTCCATGGTATTCTCAATATTCTTCTGTAAAACCACATTTCTACAGACTCCAGTGATTTTTGTGTCTGTTGTCCTATTGTCCATGATTAACATTCACATGTTAAGATGTTCTGCATAAAATATAAAACTATTTTTTCTTCTATTGTCAAAATTAGATTGCACAGTATCTTCCTCATTTTTTTTGGAAAGTTGCTTTTGCCTGAGCCATTCTGCATCTCACCTCTGTTGAACATCTATCATCTCACCTCTGTTGAACATCTATCATCTCACCTCTGTTGAACATCTATCATCTCACCTCTGTTGAACATCTACCATCTCACCTCTGTTGAACATCTACCATCTCACCACTGTTGAACATCTACCATCTCACCTCCGTGTTGTGCATCTACCATCTCACCTCCGTTGTACATCTACCATCTCACCTCCGTTGTACATCTACCGTCTCACCTCTGTTGTGCATCTACCATCTCACCTCCGTGTTGTGCATCTACCATCTCACCTCCGTTGTACATCTACCATCTCACCTCCGTGTTGTACATCTACCATCTCACCTCCGTGTTGTACATCTACCATCTCACCTCCATTGTACATCTACCATCTCACCTCCGTGTTGTACATCTACCATCTCACCTCCATTGTACATCTACCATCTCACCTCCATTGTACATCTACCATCTCACCTCCATTGTACATCTACCATCTCACCTCCGTTGTACATCTACCATCTCACCTCCATTGTACATCTACCATCTCACCTCTGTTGTACATCTACCATCTCACCTCTGTTGTACATCTACCATCTCACCTCTGTTGAACATCTACCATCTCACCTCTGTTGTACATCTACCATCTCACCTCCGTTGTACATCTACCATCTCACCTCTATTGTACATCTACCATCTCACCTCCATTGTACATCTACCATCTCACCTCCATTGTACATCTACCATCTCACCTCCGTTGTACATCTACCATCTCACCTCCGTTGTACATCTACCATCTCACCTCTGTTGTACATCTACCATCTCACCTCTGTTGTACATCTACCATCTCACCTCCATTGTACATCTACCATCTCACCTCTGTTGTACATCTACCATCTCACCTCCGTTGTACATCTACCATCTCACCTCTGTTGTACATCTACCATCTCACCTCCGTTGTACATCTACCATCTCACCTCTATTGTACATCTACCATCTCACCTCCATTGAACATCTACCATCTCACCTCTGTTGTACATCTACCATCTGAGGTTAACATCATTCCCAGGTTTTTATATTTGGATAACTTTAGACAGATAAAAATAAACCAATATTTCTGATGAAACTTCCAAGGTGACAGTCAGGACTAATTCCAGGGTGGGAGAGGTATGTTTACAACACTCTGAAAAATGCACACACAATCAACAGTAGAAAATACAAACAACAAAATACAGCCCGAAGCAAGATCGAACCCCGCACTCTGCGACACAGCGCCTTGTCACGAGAGACTTGCATTGCGGTACACTGCCAGCCAAGCAGCCTAAAACAAGTTGCTGTCACTTTCAATGTTCTTAATCTACGCTATAGTCATGAATAAACATGCATGAAAGACATTGCAAGTAATAGCAACTTTTTAGGTTGCTTAGTTGTTAGTGTGCTGCGATGCAGGTCTCTTGTGGCAGGGTGCTGTCGAGGAGTACAAGTTCAATCTCTATAATGTTCCATGTGCTTTCCGTTGTTCATTGTTTGTGGATTTTTTTCAAGTGTTGTATACCTGTGCCCTTGAACTTGGTCATTGAGAGTAACTTTGTAGGTCAGAGTGACACTACAGGTGAGAGTGATGACTCAGGTGAAGAGAGATGACTCAGATGAGAGTGATATCTCAAGTGAAGAGTGACAGGTGAGAGTGATGACTCAGGTGAAGAGAGATGACTCAGATGAAGAGAGATGACTCAGATGAAGAGAGATGACTCAGGTGAAGAGAGATGACTCAGATGAAGAGAGATGACTCAGATGAAGAGAGATGACTCAGATGAAGAGAGATGACTCAGATGAAGAGAGATGACTCAGATGAAGAGAGATGACTCAGATGAAGAGAGATGACTCAGATGAAGAGAGATGACTCAGGTGAAGAGAGATGACTCAGATGAAGAGAGATGACTCAGGTGAAGAGTGATGACTCAGATGAAGAGAGATGACTCAGGTGAAGAGTGATGACTCAGGTGAAGAGTGATGACTCAGATGAAGAGAGATGACTCAGATGAAGAGAGATGACTCAGGTGAAGAGAGATGACTCAGATGAAGAGAGATGACTCAGATGAAGAGAGATGACTCAGATGAAGAGAGATGACTCAGGTGAAGAGAGATGACTCAGATGAAGAGAGATGACTCAGATGAAGAGAGATGACTCAGATGAAGAGAGATGACTCAGATGAAGAGAGATGACTCAGATGAAGAGAGATGACTCAGATGAAGAGAGATGACTCAGATGAAGAGAGATGACTCAGATGAAGAGAGATGACTCAGGTGAAGAGAGATGACTCAGGTGAAGAGAGATGACTCAGATGAAGAGAGATGACTCAGATGAGAGTGACATTCCACATGAGAGTGATACCACAGGTGATGATCACTCAACACGAATGCAAGGAATACACATTATGTTTCATGTGTCTGAGTGTCTGAGTGAATGTGATATATTTGTATGTATGCCTGTATCTGGTGAATTATTGCAATACTAGCACACCTCTTGTGTATTATTCTGTGTGAATGGTACCTGTTTGTGTGCTTTACCTGCATACCACCAACTTTACCTTTATTTCTGTGCTGCTGTTATCACTGTGCCTGTTTTACCTGTATCCTTTTTTAATCTGTATGTCTTATATGTCTTTCCATCTCACCTGTATTCCCATCTCACATGTATTTTCATCTCACCTGTATTCCCATCTCACATGTATTTTCATCTCACCTGTATTCCCATCTCACATGTATTTTCATCTCACCTGTATTCCCATCTCACATGTATTCTTATCTCACATGTATACCCATCTCACATGTATTCTCATCTCACCTGTATTCCCATCTCACATGTGTTCTAATCTCATCTGTATTTCCATCTCACATCTATTCTCATCTCACATGCATTCCAATCTCTCATGTATTCTCATCTCACCTTTATTCCCATCTCACATGTATTCCAATCTCACATGTATTCCAATCTCATCTGTATTTCCATCTCACATGTATTCTCATCTCATCTGTATTTTCATCTCACATGTATTCTCATCTCATCTGTATTTCCATCTCACATGTATTCCAATCTCACATGTATTCTCATCTCACCTTTATTCTCATCTCACATGTATTCCAATCTCACATGTATTCCAATCTCATCTGTATTCCCATCTCACATGTATTCTCATCTCATCTGTATTTCCATCTCACATGTATTCTCATCTCATCTGTATTTTCATCTCACATGTATTCTCATCTCACATGTATTCCAATCTCTCATGTATTCTCATCTCACATGTATTCCAATCTCACATGTATTCCAATCTCATCTGTATTTCCATCTCACGTGTATTCTCATCTCATCTGTATTTCCATCTCACATGTATTCTCATCTCATCTGTATTCTCATCTCACCTTTATTCCCATCTCACATGTATTCTCATCTCATCTGTATTTCCATCTCACATGTATTTCCATCTCACATGTATTCCCATCTCACATGTATTCCAATCTCTCATGTATTCTCATCTCGCCTTTATTCCCATCTCACATGTATTCTCATCTCATCTGTATTCTCATTTCATCTGTATTCCCATCTCACATGCATTCTCATCTCATCTGTATTCCCATCTCACATGTATTCTCATCTCATCTGTATTCCCATCTCACATGCATTCTCATCTCATCTGTATTCCCATCTCACATGCATTCTCATCTCATCTGTATTCCCATCTCACATGTATTCTCATCTCATCTGTATTCCCATCTCACATGTATTTCCATCTCACATGCATTTTCATCTCATCTCTATTTCCATCTCACATGTATTCTCATCTCACATGCATTCTCATCTCATCTGTATTCCCATCTCACATGTATTCCCATCTCACATGCATTCTCATCTCATCTGTATTCCCATCTCACATGCATTCTCATCTCATCTGTATTTCCATCTCACATGTATTCCAATCTCTCATGTATTCTCATCTCACCTTTATTCCCATCTCACATGTATTCTCATCTCATCTGTATTTCCATCTCACATGTATTCTCATCTCATCTGTATTCCCATCTCACATGTATTCCCATCTCACATGTATTCTCATCTCATCTGTATTCCCATCTCACATGTATTCTCATTTCATCTGTATTCCCATCTCACATGTATTCTCATCTCATCTGTATTCCCATCTCACATGTATTCTCATTTCATCTGTATTTCCATCTCACATGTATTCCCATATCACCAGTATTCCCATCTCACCTGTATTTTCATCTCATCTGTATTTCCATCTCACATGTATTCCCATATCACCAGTATTCCCATCTCACCTGTATTTTCATCTCATCTGTATTCCAATCTCATCAAGTTTTACCTGTACTCCATGTTCAGTTGCATCTATATCTCATCTGTAGTTCTGTCTCACCAGTATCTATATCTCATCTGTAGTTCTGTCTCACCAGTATCTATATCTCATCTGTAGTTCTGTCTCACCAGTATCTATATCTCATCTGTAGTTCTGTCTCACCAGTATCTATATCTCATCTGTAGTTCTGTCTCACCAGTATCTATATCTCATCTGTAGTTCTGTCTCACCAGTATCTATATCTCATCTGTAGTTCTGTCTCACCAGTATCTATATCTCATCTGTAGTTCTGTCTCACCAGTATCTATATCTCATCTGTAGTTCTGTCTCACCAGTATCTATATCTCATCTGTAGTTCTGTCTCACCAGTATCTATATCTCATCTGTAGTTCTGTCTCACCAGTATTTATATCTCATCTGTAGTTCTGTCTCACCAGGATCTATATCTCATCTGTAGTTCTGTCTCACCAGTATTTATATCTCATCTGTAGTTCTGTCTCACCAGTATTTATATCTCATCTGTAGTTCTGTCTCACCAGTATTTATATCTCATCTGTAGTTCTGTCTCACCAGTATCTATATCTCATCTGTAGTTCTGTCTCACCAGTATTTATATCTCATCTGTAGTTCTGTCTCACCAGTATCTATATCTCATCTGTAGTTCTGTCTCACCAGTATTTATGTCCCACCTGTAGTTCTGTCTCACCAGTATTTATGTCCCACCTGTAGTTCTGTCTCACCAGTATTTATGTCCCACCTGTAGTTCTGTCTCACCAGTATCTATATCTCATCTGTAGTTCTGTCTCACCAGTATCTATATCTCATCTGTAGTTCTGTCTCACCAGTATCTATATCTCATCTGTAGTTCTGTCTCACCAGTATTTATATCTCATCTGTAGTTCTGTCTCACCAGTATTTATATCTCATCTGTAGTTCTGTCTCACCAGTATCTATATCTCATCTGTAGTTCTGTCTCACCAGTATCTATATCTCATCTGTAGTTCTGTCTCACCAGTATTTATATCTCATCTGTAGTTCTGTCTCACCAGTATCTATATCTCATCTGTAGTTCTGTCTCACCAGTATCTATATCTCATCTGTAGTTCTGTCTCACCAGTATCTATATCTCATCTGTAGTTCTGTCTCACCAGTATTTATGTCCCACCTGTAGTTCTGTCTCACCAGTATTTATGTCCCACCTGTAGTTCTGTCTCACCAGTATCTATATCTCATCTGTAGTTCTGTCTCACCAGTATCTATATCTCATCTGTAGTTCTGTCTCACCAGTATTTATATCTCATCTGTAGTTCTGTCTCACCAGTATTTATATCTCATCTGTAGTTCTGTCTCACCAGTATCTATATCTCATCTGTAGTTCTGTCTCACCAGTATCTATATCTCATCTGTAGTTCTGTCTCACCAGTATTTATATCTCATCTGTAGTTCTGTCTCACCAGTATCTATATCTCATCTGTAGTTCTGTCTCACCAGTATCTATATCTCATCTGTAGTTCTGTCTCACCAGTATTTATGTCTCACCTGTAGTTTTTCTCACCTGTATTTATACTTCACTTATATTTCTGTTAGTGGTTCAGTACCAACTAGGCTCTGAGGTTCACCCAGCCTCTAAAGGTGAGTACCAGAGATTGTTCTGGAAAGTAAAGGTAGCCTGACATGTTACCGATCACATCACACAAGAGAATGTGCAGTCAGACATGGAGAAACCTGGTCATTAACCCTATATGTCTACCTAAAGTTGGAGGACATTTTGTAACTACATCTATATTTCTATTTCACCTGTATTACAACCTCATCTCTGTTGCTATCTCACCTGTATTACAACCTCATCTCTGTTGCTATCTCACCTGTATTACAACCTCATCTCTGTTGCTATCTCACCTGTATTACAACCTCATTTCTGTTGCTATCTCACCTGTATTACAACCTCATCTCTGTTGCTATCTCACCTGTATTACAACCTCATCTCTGTTGCTATCTCACCTGTATTACAACCTCATCTCTGTTGCTATCTCACCTGTATTACAACCTCATCTCTGTTGCTATCTCACCTGTATTACAACCTCATCTCTGTTGCTATCTCACCTGTATTACATCCTCATCTATGTTGCTATCTCACCTGTATTACAACCTCATCTCTGTTGCTATCTCACCTGTATTACAGCCTCATCTATGTTGCTATCTCACCTGTATTACAGCCTCAACTATATTCTTCTCTCACCTGTATTTATGTCTCACCTGTAGTTCTACCCCATTTGTATTCCTGTCCTGCCTGATCATTATCCCACCTGCATTCCTCTCTCACCTGTAAAACTTATCATTTCAGGACAAATGACAGGCTTTCAGTACCCACCTTCTCTGCCGCTGTCAGTGACATCACTGATCCCTGCACCTAACCCCCTTCCCAATCATCAAATGTCCCGACCATCATCGACCTCATCCTTATCATCGTCATCATCATCCTCCTCGTCTATGTCCGTGTCAAGCTCACAAGGATCCGAACCACTACCCACCATTTTCAAAGTCTCCATTGGTAAAAGCAAGAAAATAAAAGGTATTTATTATGTGTAATCACCTATGTCATGAACAGTTGTTTTTTAGCCTCGTGTGATGTTCGTACTGGCATATGCTGCTCTGACATATTGCAGTACAGGATGTGACATGATCTTCATTTGTTCCTTCTCCTAGTTTACAGTCACTTCTCTTCATCTTCTTATCCTCACATGTTAAGTGAGCAAGGATAGATAGTGTCACTAGTTTACAGAAAGACCTGCCACCTTTGGGCCTGACATATTTGTTTTCAGCATGTGTAGATTTGCTTAACAATTTTTGTCTTTTCTGCTGCCATTTTTGGCATACTCTTTTTTTTGCTTTCAATTACCAAGAGTTCTTTAACATGTTTGAGTGCATGCGGAACCTCCAGTTTTTTTGCCATTATCTGAGACGGGCATCTCACTGCCCATAGACCAGGGCTAGACATCAGATCTCACTACCCATAGACCAGTGCTAGACATCAGATCTCACTGCCCATAGACCAGGGCTAGACATCAGATCTCACTGCCCATAGATCAGGGCTAGACATCAGATCTCACTGCCCATAGATCAGGGCTAGACATCAGATCTCACTACCCATAGACCAGTGCTAGACATCAGATCTCACTACCCATAGACCAGGGCTAGACATCAGATCTCACTACCCATAGACCAGTGCTAGACATCAGATCTCACTACCCATAGACCAGTGCTAGACATCAGATCTCACTACCCATAGACCAGTGCTAGACATCAGATCTCACTACCCATAGACCAGTGCTAGACATCAGATCTCACTACCCATAGACCAGGGCTAGACGTCACATCTCACTACCCATAGATCAGTGCTAGACATCAGATCTCACTACCCATAGACCAGTGCTAGACATCAGATCTCACTACCCATAGACCAGTGCTAGACATCGGATTTCACTACCCATAGACCAGTGCTAGACATTGGATCTCACTACCCCGTAGACATTGAATTTTTAGATTTGAGGTGGTGACAGGGTAGCCTATCAAATGTTGTGGTAGTCCATTGAATTTTTTTAGATTTGAGGTGCTGACAGGGGTAGCCTATCAAATGTTGTGGTAGTCCATTGATTTTTTTAGATTTGAGGTGCTGACAGGGGTAGATAATGAAAAAAATAAATAACCTCTATCGCTGCCCCCATGCATCGTTTCTTGTCCTGTTTCCTGATCCATACTACAACCATTCATGTTACTCCCAACTTTGCTCTACAACATACCACTCCCAACTTTGCTCTACAACATACTACTCCCTACTTTGCTCTACAACATACCACTCCCAACTTAGCTCTACAACATACCACTCCCAACTTTGCTCTACAACATACTACTCCCTACTTTGCTCTACAACATACTACTCCCTACTTTGCTCTATCACATACTACTCCCAACTTTGACCTACAACATACTACTCCCAACTTTGTTCTACAACATACTACTCCCAACTTTATTCAACAACATACTACTCCCAACTTTGCTCTACAACATACTACTCCCAACTTTATTCAACAACATACTACTCCCAACTTTGCTCTACAACATACTACTCCCAACTTTATTCAACAACATACTACTCCCAACTTTGCTCTACAACATACTACTCCCAACTTTATTCAACAACATACTACTCCCAACTTTGCTCTACAACATACTACTCCCAACTTTATTCAACAACATACTACTCCCAACTTTGCTCTACAACATACTACTCCCAACTTTGCTCTACAACATACTACTCCCAACTTTGCTCTACAACATACCACTCCCAACTTTGCTCTACAACATACCACTCCCAACTTTGTTCTACAACATACCACTCCCAACTTTATTCAACAACATACTACTCCCAACTTTGCTCTACAACATACTACTCCCAACTTTGCTCTACGATCCATTCCTAGCACTTCTTACTGACTTGCTCTTTGATTTCCTGCAGCTCAAATAGGGGTAGACGTACTGAGGAAGTTCATGTGTGCAATCCAAGACAACCTGGACACAGCTGACTGCTCAATCTGCTTCGACAAGCTCAGTGAGGCTTCCAGCTACGGGGAGGGTCAGGCTGACGCTCATGAGGCTGTGGAGCTCAACAAGTGCAGGCATCAGTTCCACAAGTTGTGTCTGTTGGAGATGTACAACAGCATTCATAAGGTACTGTCTTGTGACTGTTGGAGATGTACAACAGCATTCATAGGGTACTGTCTTGTGTCTGTTGGAGATGTACAACAGCATTCATAAGGTACTGTATTGTGTCTGTTGGAGATGTACAACAGCATTCATAAGGTACTGTATTGTGTCTGTTGGAGATGTACAACAGCATTCATAAGGTACTGTATTGTCTCTGTTGGAGATGTACAACAGCATTCATAGGGTACTGTCTTGTGCCTGTTGGAGATGTACAACAGCATTCATAGGGTACTGTCTTGTGCCTGTTGGAGATGTACAACAGCATTCATAGGGTACTGTCTTGTGTCTGTTGGAGATGTACAACAGCATTCATAAGGTACTGTATTGTGTCTGTTGGAGATGTACAACAGCATTCATAAGGTACTGTATTGTGTCTGTTGGAGATGTACAACAGCATTCATAGGGTACTGTCTTGTGACTGTTGGAGATGTACAACAGCATTCATAGGGTACTGTCTTGTGTCTGTTGGAGATGTACAACAGCATTCATAGGGTACTGTCTTGTGTCTGTTGGAGATGTACAACAGCATTCACAGGGTACTGTCTTGTGTCTGTTGGAGATGTACAACAGTATTCATAAGGTACTGTCTTGTGTCTGTTGGAGATGTACAACAGCATTCATAGGGTGCTGTCTTTTTCTGTTGGAGATGTACAATTGTATACGTAAGGTACTGTCTTATGTATGTTGGAGATGTACAACTGTATTCATAAGGTACTGTCTTGTACTTTGTTGGTACTGTATTGTCTGGTGTTATACAGTGCATTATTTTCTTCTGTTCTATATATATGTTATTATATTATATGTTATGTTTCTGTGCTGTCCAGTGTAGTGTTATTTGTTATTATACCGACTTGCATTGTACTGTATTTGTTCTGTACTGTGATATTGTAATGTACAACATTGATACTGCACTGTCTTGTCTTGTATCTGTATTGTCTTATCTTTGCATTCTATTGGAAATGAACTTTTATGTTGTTTTTGCTGTGTATGTACTGTCAGGTACTATACCTATACCATACACTTACCTTTTGTTGTTCTGCACATGTTACTAGACACCTCATTACCAATAAAGTTATGTTAACCTCACATCCCATAATGTTACAATCACCTTGCTACCTGTAATGTTAAAATAACCTCTCTCCCTAGTGTCACAATCATATCACTCCCGTAATGTCACAATCATATCACTCCCGTAATGTCACAATCATATCACTCCCATAATGTTACAATCACCTCACTCCCATAATGTTACAATCACCTCACTCCCATAATGTTACTCTCACCTTACTACCTGTAATGTTAAAATAACCTCTCGCCTTAGTGTCACAATCATATCACTCCCGTAATGTCACAATCATATCACTCCTGTAATGTTACAATCACCTTACTCCCCATAATGTTACACTCACCTCACTCTCTGTAATGTTACGCTAACCTCATTCCCTGTAATGTTACACTCACCTCACTCCTTGTAATGTTACAATCACCTTACTCCTTGTAATGTTACAATCACCTCATTCCCTGTAATGTTACAATCACCTCACTCCCTGTAATGTTACAATCACCTCACTCCCTGTAATGTTACAATCACCTCACTCCCTGTAATGTTACACTCACCTCACTCCCTGTAATGTTACAATCACCTCACACCCTGCAATGTTACAATCACCTCACTCCCTGTAATGTTACAATCACCTCATTCCCTGTAATGTTACACTCACCTCACTCCCTGTAATGTTACAATCACCTCATTCCCTGTAATGTTACAATCACCTCACTCCCTGTAATGTTACAATCACTTCACTCCCTGTAATGTTACACTCACCTCACTCCCTGTAATGTTACAATCACTTCACTCCCTGTAATGTTACAATCACCTCACTCCCTGTAGTGTTACACTCACCTCTCTCCCTGTAATGTTACACTCACCTCACTCCCTGTAGTGTTACACTCACCTCACTCCCTGTAATGTTACAATCACCTCACTCCCTGTAATGTTACACTCACCTCACTCCCTGTAATGTTACAATCACCTCACTCCCTGTAATGTTACACTCACCTCACTCCCTGTAATGTTGCACTCACCTCTTTGCCTGTTTTGCCTCCCCCTGGACCAGGATGACAGCCTCCAGTGCCCCAGCTGTAAGATGATCTATGGAGAGAAGACGGGGACCTGTCCCCCAGGCTACATGCAGTGGAGACTAGTCCTTGACATGGCTCTGTCGGGCTATGAAGGCCACGGGACAATCATTGTGTCCTACCACATCTCGCCAGGTACCCAGGTAATGCTTCTCACAATATCTTTCTCCCTAGGCTTCCATGTAAAACATTTCACAGCACATTTCTCCCCCAATCTCCCCATAAAACATTTCACAGCACATTTCTCCCCCAATCTCCCCATAAAACATTTCACAGCACATTTCTCCCCTAATCTCTCCATAAAACATTTCACAGAACATTTCTCCCCCAATCTCTCCATAAAACATTTCACAGCACATTTCTCCCCCAATCTCTCCATAAAACATTTCACAGAACATTTCTCCCCCCAATCTCTCCATAAAACATTTCACAGCACATTTCTCCCCTAATCTCTCCATAAAACATTTCACAGCACATTTCTCCCCTAATCTCTCCATAAAACATTTCACAGAACATTTCTCCCGCCAATCTCTCCATAAAACATTTCACAGCCCATTTCTCCCCTAATCTCTCCATAAAACATTTCACAGCACATTTCTCCCCCAATCTCTCCATAAAACATTTCACAGCACATTTCTCCCCCCAATCTCCCCATAAAACTTTTCACAGCACATTTCTCCCCTAATCTCTCCATAAAACATTTCACAGCACATTTCTCCCCCAATCTCCCCATAAAACATTTCACAGCACATTTCTCCCCCAATCTCTCCATAAAACATTTCACAGCACATTTCTCCCCCAATCTCCCCATAAAACATTTCACAGCACATTTCTCCCCCAATCTCCCCATAAAACATTTCATAGCACATTTCTCCCCCAATCTCCCCATAAAACATTTCACAGCACATTTCTCCCCCAACCTCTCCATAAAACATTTCATAGCACATTTCTCCCCAATCTCCCCATAAAACATTTCATAGCACATTTCTCCCCCAATCTCTCCATAAAACATTTCATAGCACATTTCTCCCCCAATCTCTCCATAAAACATTTCATAGCACATTTCTCCCCCAATCTCTCCATAAAACATTTCACAGAACATTTCTCCCCAATCTCTCCATAAAACATTTCACAGAACATTTCTCCCCCAATCTCTCCATAAAACATTTCACAGAACATTTCTCCCCCAATCTCTCCATAAAACATTTCACAGAACATTTCTCCCCCAATCTCTCCATAAAACATTTCACAGAACATTTCTCCCCCAATCTCTCCATAAAACATTTCACAGAACATTTCTCCCCCAATCTCTCCATAAAACATTTCACAGAACATTTCTCCCCCAATCTCTCCATAAAACATTTCACAGCACATTTCTCCCCCAATCTCTCCATAAAACATTTCACAGCACATTTCTCCCCCCAATCTCTCCATAAAACATTTCACAGCACATTTCTCCCCCAATCTCTCCATAAAACATTTCACAGAACATTTCTCCCCCAATCTCTCCATAAAACATTTCACAGCACATTTCTCCCCCAATCTCTCCATAAAACATTTCACAGAACATTTCTCCCCCAATCTCTCCATAAAACATTTCACAGCACATTTCTCCCCCAATCTCTCCATAAAACATTTCACAGCACATTTCTCCCCCCAATCTCCCCATAAAACTTTTCACAGCACATTTCTCCCCTAATCTCTCCATAAAACATTTCACAGAACATTTCTCCCCCAATCTCTCCATAAAACATTTCACAGAACATTTCTCCCCCAATCTCTCCATAAAACATTTCACAGAACATTTCTCCCCCAATCTCTCCATAAAACATTTCACAGAACATTTCTCCCCCAATCTCTCCATAAAACATTTCACAGAACATTTCTCCCCCAATCTCTCCATAAAACATTTCACAGCACATTTCTCCCCCAATCTCTCCATAAAACATTTCACAGCACATTTCTCCCCCAATCTCTCCATAAAACATTTCACAGCACATTTCTCCCCCAATCTCTCCATAAAACATTTCACAGAACATTTCTCCCCCAATCTCTCCATAAAACATTTCACAGCACATTTCTCCCCCAATCTCTCCATAAAACATTTCACAGAACATTTCTCCCCCAATCTCTCCATAAAACATTTCACAGCACATTTCTCCCCCAATCTCTCCATAAAACATTTCACAGCACATTTCTCCCCCCAATCTCCCCATAAAACTTTTCACAGCACATTTCTCCCCTAATCTCTCCATAAAACATTTCACAGCACATTTCTCCCCCCAATCTCTCCATAAAACATTTCACAGCACATTTCTCCCCCAATCTCTCCATAAAACATTTCACAGAACATTTCTCCCCCAATCTCTCCATAAAACATTTCACAGCACATTTCTCCCCCAATCTCTCCATAAAACATTTCACAGAACATTTCTCCCCCCAATCTCTCCATAAAACATTTCACAGCACATTTCTCCCCTAATCTCTCCATAAAACATTTCACAGCACATTTCTCCCCTAATCTCTCCATAAAACATTTCACAGCACATTTCTCCCCTAATCTCTCCATAAAACATTTCACAGAACATTTCTCCCCCAATCTCTCCATAAAACATTTCACAGCACATTTCTCCCCCAATCTCTCCATAAAACATTTCACAGAACATTTCTCCCCCAATCTCTCCTTAAAACATTTCACAGCACATTTCTCCCCTAATCTCTCCATAAAACATTTCACAGCACATTTCTCCCCTAATCTCTCCATAAAACATTTCACAGAACATTTCTCCCCCCAATCTCTCCATAAAACATTTCACAGCCCATTTCTCCCCTAATCTCTCCATAAAACATTTCACAGCACATTTCTCCCCCAATCTCTCCATAAAACATTTCACAGCACATTTCTCCCCCCAATCTCTCCATAAAACATTTCACAGCACATTTCTCCCCCCAATCTCTCCATAAAACATTTCACAGCACATTTCTCCCCCAATCTCCCCATAAAACTTTTCACAGCACATTTCTCCCCTAATCTCTCCATAAAACATTTCACAGCACATTTCTCCCCCAAGAAGAGACTGGGGAGTCTAAAGGTGGGACAATGAAGTATACATTGAGGGACTGAGGAGTCTAATGGTGGGATAAAGATGTATATATTGAGGGACTGAGGAGTCTAAAGGTGGGACAATGATGTATATATTGAGGGACTGAGGAGTCTAAAGGTGGGACAATGATGTATATATTGAGGGACTGAGGAGTCTAAAGGTGGGACAATGATGTATATATTGAGGGACCGAGGAGTCTAATGGTGGGACAAAGATGTATATATTGAGGGACTGAGGAGTCTAAAGGTGGGTCAATGATGTATATATTGAGGGACTGAGGAGTCTAATGGTGGGACAAAGATGTATATATTGAGGGACTGAGGAGTCTAATGGTGGGACAATGGTGTATATATTGAAGGACTGAGGAGTCTAAAGGTGGGACAATGATGTATATATTGAGAGACTGAGGAGTCTAAAGGTGGGACAATGGTGTATATATTGAGGGACTGAGGAGTCTAATGGTGGGACAATGATGTATATATTGAGGGACTGAGGAGTCTAAAGGTGGGACAATGGTGTATATATTGAGGGACTGAGGAGTCTAAAGGTGGGACAATGATGTCTATATTGAGGGACTGAGGAGTCTAATGGTGGGACAATGATGTATATATTGAGGGACTGAGGAGTCTAAAGGTGGGACAATGATGTCTATATTGAGGGACTGAGGAGTCTAATGGTGGGACAATGATGTATATATTGAGTGACTGAGGAGTCTAAAGGTGGGACAATGGTGTATATATTGAGGGACTGAGGAGTCTAAAGGTGGGACAATGGTGTATATATTGAGGGACTGAGGAGTCTAAAGGTGGGACAATGATGTATATATTGAGGGACTGAGGAGTCTAAAGGTGGGACAATAATGTATATATTGAGGGACTGAGGAGTCTAAAGGTGGGACAATAATGTATATATTGAGGGACTGAGGAGTCTAATGGTGGGACAATGATGTATATATTGAGGGACTGAGGAGTCTAATGGTGGGACAATGATGTATATATTGAGGGACTGAGGAGTCTAAAGGTGGGTCAATGATGTATATATTGAGGGACTGAGGAGTCTAATGGTGGGACAATGATGTATATATTGAGGGACTGAGGAGTTTAAAGGTGGGACAATGATGTATATATTGAGGGACTGAGGAGTCTAATGGTGGGACAATGATGTATATATTGAGGGACTGAGGAGTCTAATGGTGGGACAATGATGTATATATTGAGGGACTGAGGAGTTTAAAGGTGGGACAATGATGTATATATTGAGGGACTGAGAAGTCTAAAGGTGGGACAATGATGTATATATTGAGGGACTGAGGAGTCTAAAGGTGGGACAAAGATGTATATACTGAGGAGTCTAACGGTGGAAAAGGGGTCTGTTCGATCTAGAGTGCTTAGTGGGAAAAATAGTCAGTCTGCAAATGCTTCAAGAAATGCTAGGACGAGCAGTGGAGCAGATATTGGGATGCCCCGACTGCAATGATACTGATACCATGAATAGAATCTGACCTTTTGTCCTCGATAGACTAGTTCCACTCACAGTCCCTTGAAGCTATAAACAGAAACAATAACTTATTGGCAGTTATTCCTTAACATCCCATAATTCCCTTTTGTCCTCGATAGACTAGTTCCACTCACAGTCCCTTGAAGCTATAAACAGAAACAATAACTTATTGGCAGTTATTCCTTAACATCCCATAATTCCCTTTTATCCTCAGGGCCCTGAACACCCAAGTCCAGGCCAGGTTTTTACAGCAAGGGGCTTCCCACGACAAGGATTCCTGCCAGATTGTGATAAAGGCAGAAAGGTGCTCTCTTGTCTCTTTTACTTTTGTTTTTTCATTTTTTTTCCCTTTGCTTTCTGATGCTTATCTTTTTTGTTTCTTGTTTTTGTCCAAGATTGTGTGATTTTTTGTCATTTGTTAATGCTTTTTTTTCCATTTGTAAATACTTTGTCTTGCTGTTCTTTTGTATATAACCTATCTCTACCGCATCACTGGGGTCTGTCGGGGTTTAATTGTAAGAGTGGAGAATAAAGGGCCCATTGTCTGATGCAGTCACCTTGAGGTGTTCGAGTCTGAGAAAATGAGACTGATATAGAGAAACACTAAAAGAATACTGAAGTGAGAGGCAACAACAGCAGCATCAGCTTCCTTGTTGAGGTTCAGAGACTTCCCCAGAATGGTCACATGTGGTAAGATACAATACAGGTCCTGTGTAATGTCAGAGTCTAGAATTGTCTGCTCTGTGTGCTGTCGTCACCTCAAAAAGACAACAGAAAGATCAAATAAATAAACATGTGTCTATATTCTTGCAGGTGCTAAAGCTGTTGATGGAGGCTTTCAGACGACGACTCATGTTTACTATAGCAACGTCCAGCACAACAGGGGAGACCAACACGGTCACCTGGAATGAGATCCACCACAAGACGGAGCCACATGGTAACAGATCAGGCCATGGCTACCCTGATCCTCACTACCTGGACAATGTTTTGATGGAGCTTGCAGCACACGGAGTCACTGAGGACTGCCTCAGGTAGCCTGGACGCAGAGACAGACCTGTCTGTGATAACTGGTTGCTGTCTAGGAGTTGGCGGGTGCTTGCAGTGGATGTCAATGGTGACGTGTCATTGCTGTCATGACTTACACCATAAATAATACTATATCCACATCTTTTAGTGTCTTTTATGAAGTTTTTTTGTCAACTTATTCTTCTGTCTAGTGTTAGCCATTCGTTAACTTATTCTTCTGTCCTAGTGTTAGCCATTTGTTAACTTATTCTTCTGTCTAGTGTTAGCCATTCGTTAACTTATTCTTCTGTCCTAGTGTTAGCCATTTGTTAACTTATTCTTCTGTCTAGTGTTAGCCATTTGTTAACTTATTCTTCTATCCTAGTGTTAGCCATTTGTTAACTTATTCATCTGTCCTAGTGTTAGCCATTCGTTAACTTATTCTTCTATCCTAGTGTTAGCCATTTGTTAACTTATTCTTCTGTCTAGTGTTTGCCATTTGTTAACATATTCTTCTGTCTAGTGTTAGCCATTTGTTAACTTATTCTTCTGTCTAGTGTTAGCCATTCGTTAACTTATTCTTCTGTCCTAGTGTTTAGCCATTCGTTAACTTATTCTTCTATCCTAGTGTTAGCCATTTGTTAACTTATTCTTCTGTCTAGTGTTAGCCATTTGTTAACTTATTCTTCTGTCTAGTGTTAGCCATTCGTTAACTTATTCTTCTGTCTAGTGTTAGCCATTTGTTAACTTATTCTTCTGTCTAGTGTTAGCCATTCGTTAACTTATTCTTCTGTCTAGTGTTAGCCATTTGTTAACTTATTCTTCTGTCTAGTGTTAGCCTAGCCATTTGTTAACTTATTCTTCTGTCTAGTGTTAGCCATTCGTTAACTTATTCTTCTGTCTAGTGTTAGCCATTTGTTAACTTATTCTTCTGTCTAGTGTTAGCCATTTGTTAACTTATTCTTCTGTCTAGTGTTAGCCATTCGTTAACTTATTCTTCTGTCCTAGTGTTAGCCATTTGTTAACTTATTCTTCTGTCTAGTGTTAGCCATTTGTTAACTTATTCATCTGTCCTAGTGTTAGCCATTCGTTAACTTATTCTTCTATCCTAGTGTTAGCCATTTGTTAACTTATTCTTCTGTCTAGTGTTTGCCATTTGTTAACATATTCTTCTGTCTAGTGTTAGCCATTTGTTAACTTATTCTTCTGTCTAGTGTTGGCCATTCGTTAACTTATTCTTCTGTCCTAGTGTTTAGCCATTCGTTAACTTATTCTTCTATCCTAGTGTTAGCCATTTGTTAACTTATTCTTCTGTCTAGTGTTAGCCATTTGTTAACTTATTCTTCTGTCTAGTGTTAGCCATTCGTTAACTTATTCTTCTGTCTAGTGTTAGCCATTTGTTAACTTATTCTTCTGTCTAGTGTTAGCCATTCGTTAACTTATTCTTCTGTCTAGTGTTAGCCATTTGTTAACTTATTCTTCTGTCTAGTGTTAGCCTAGCCATTTGTTAACTTATTCTTCTGTCTAGTGTTAGCCATTCGTTAACTTATTCTTCTGTCTAGTGTTAGCCATTTGTTAACTTATTCTTCTGTCTAGTGTTAGCCATTTGTTAACTTATTCTTCTGTCTAGTGTTAGCCATTTGTTAACTTATTCTTCTGTCTAGTGTTAGCCATTCGTTAACTTATTCTTCTATCCTAGTGTTAGCCATTCGTTAACTTATTCTTCTGTCTAGTGTTAGCCATTTGTTAACTTATTCTTCTGTCTAGTGTTAGCCATTCGTTAACTTATTCTTATGTCTAGTGTTAGCCATTTGTTAACTTATTCTTATGTCCTAGTGTTTAGCCATTTGTCAAATTATTCTTCTGTCTAGTGTTAGCCATTCGTTAACTTATTCTTCTGTCTAGTGTTAGCCATTCGTTAACTTATTCTTCTGTCTAGTGTTAGCCATTTATTAACTTATTCTTCTGTCCTAGTGTTTAGCCATTTGTCAACTTATTCTTCTGTCTAGTGTTAGCCATTCGTTAACTTATTCTTCTGTCTAGTGTTAGCCATTCGTTAACTTATTCTTCTGTCTAGTGTTAGCCATTTATTAACTTATTCTTCTGTCTAGTGTTAGCCATTCGTTAACTTATTCTTCTGTCTAGTGTTAGCCATTAATTAACTTATTCATCTGTTCTAGTGTTAGCCATTTTGTTAACTTATTCCTGTCCTAGTATTATCCTTTTGCTTTCGGGACAGTAATGTCAGCATTGTCTAGCTGCCAAGGCAGTTATATCAACTTTCCTTTCTGTTAGGGCAATAATGTCAGCTCTATGCTTGCTATCAGTGCAGTAATGTCAGCTTTACCTTGCTGTCAGGGTAGTAATGTCAGCTCTAGCTAACTGTCCAGGTTGTAATGTCAGCTCTAGCTAACTGTCCAGACAGTAATGTCAGCTCTAGCTAACTGTCCAGACAGTAATGTCAGCTCTAGCTAACTGTCCAGAAAGTAATGTCAGCTCTAGCTAACTGTCCAGGTAGTAATGTCAAGTCTAGCTAACTGTCCAGGTAGTAATGTCAGCTCTAGCTAACTGTCCAGACAGTAATGTCAGCTCTAGCTAACTGTCCAGACAGTAATGTCAGCTCTAGCTAACTGTCCAGACAGTAATGTCAGCTCTAGCTAACTGTCCAGGTAGTAATGTCAGCTCTAGTTAACTGTCCAGACAGTAATGTCAGCTCTAGCTAACTGTCCAGACAGTAATGTCAGCTCTAGTTAACTGTCCAGACAGTAATGTCAGCTCTAGCTAAGTGTCCAGGTAGTAATGTCAGCTCTAGCTAACTGTCCAGACAGTAATGTCAGCTCTAGCTGACTGCCCAGACAGTAATGTCAGCTCTAGCTAGCTTCAGACAGTAATGTCAGCTCTAACTGACTGTCCAGACAGTAATGTCAGCTCTAGCTAACTGTCCAGACAGTAATGTCAGCTCTAGCTAACTGTCCAGACAGTAATGTCAGCTCTAGCTAAATATTCACACAGTAATACCTACCCACACTTGTAGTGTCAGTCACAACTTCCTGCGGTTGTTTATTTTATTGTCAATTTTATCATTAGAAGCCTACGTGGTCTAGAGATAAGATGTCTGGCTCTTGACAAGAATGTTTTCAGTTCGATTTCTGACAGGCAATATGAGCTATGTGATTTACCCATGCCTCTATCTCCAAGTTGTGAAATCTGAGGTCTAGTCCCCTCTTGTATGATGTCTTCTGTGTGATCGGTTGACACAGGCAATATGAGCTATGTGATTTACCCATGCCTCTATCTCCAAGTTGTGAAATCTGAGGTCTAGTCCCCTCTTGTATGATGTCTTCTGTGTGATCGGTTGACACAGGCAGTAGGAGCTATGTGATTTACCCATAACTCTGTCTCCAAGTTGTGAAATCTGAGGTCTAGTCCCCTCTTGTATGATGTCTTCTGTGTGATCGGTTGACACAGGCAGTAGGAGCTATGTGATTTACCCATAACTCTGTCTCCAAGTTGTGAAACCTGAGGTCTAGACCCCTCTTGTATGATGTCTTCTGTGTGATCTCTGAACACTTGACAGTTACAAATGGCTGCAGCCCTGGCAAAGTTGTAGTTTACAAATGTTACCAGAGATAAAATGGATGTTTCTGGCTGAGAGGCACATAGATCATGGCTTGACATCAACTACATCCACAGATAGCTCATTCCTCACTTTCTCTAGTTCTAATGACAGAACCACACATCTATTTTCTCTTTCTTTCTTCACTTTCTCTAGTTCTAATGACAGAACCACACATCTATTTTCTCTTTCTTTCTTCACTTTCTCTAGTTCTAATGACAGAACCACACATCTATTTTCTCTTTCTTTCTTCACTTTCTCTAGTTCTAATGACAGAACCACACATCTATTTTCTCTTTCTTTCTTCACTTCCTCTAGTTCTAATGACAGAACCACACATCTATTTTCTCTTTCTTTCTTCACTTTCTCTAGTTCTAATGACAGAACCACACATCTATTTTCTCTTTCTTTCTTCACTTTCTCTAGTTCTAATGACAGAACCACACATCTATTTTCTCTTTCTTTCTTCACTTTCTCTAGTTCTAATGACAGAACCACACATCTATTTTCTCTTTCTTTCTTCACTTTCTCTAGTTCTAATGACAGATCCACACATCTATTTTCTCTTTCTTTCTTCACTTTCACTAGTTCTAATGACAGAACCACACATCTATTTTCTCTTTCTTTCCTCACTTTCTCTAGTTCTAATGACAGAACCACACATCTATTTTCTCTTTCTTTCCTCACTTTCTCTAGTTCTAATGACAGAACCACACATCTATTTTCTCTTTCTTTCCTCACTTTCTCTAGTTCTAATGACAGAACCACACATCTATTTTCTCTTTCTTTCTTCACTTCCTCTTGTACCCATTCGAATGTCGAGGGAGATACAAAATTCTGGTTCTCACCCCTTTTGGCGGCTTCACTCATTGTCAATTGATGTTGTTGTAATGTTTCTTTGATATTGTCTGACCATCTTCCTCTAGGTCTGCTTCTTATCTTCTCTCTTCTCCTCTTTTAACATACGCTCTGTATGGTAAGGAATCACACGACATTCTTTCTAGATGGGCAAACCCGTTTATTTGTTGTTTCTGTATGTAGCTTAGGATTGGTTCAATGCCTACTCTTTCTAGATGGACAAACCCGTTTATTTGTTGTTTCTGTATGTAGCTTAGGATTGGTTCAATGCCTACTCTTTCTAGATGGACAAACCCGTTTATTTGTTGTTTCTGTATGTAGCTTAGGATTGGTTCAATGCCTACTCTTTCTAGATGGACAAACCCGTTTATTTGTTGTTTCTGTATGTAGCTTAGGATTGGTTCAATGCCTACTCTTTCTAGATGGACAAACCCGTTTATTTGTTGGTTCTGTATGTAGCTTAGGATTGGCTCAATGCCTACTCTTTCTCTTATATCATTTCTGATTCTGTCTTTTCTGGTCACTCCAAGCAGCTTTACTCAGACATTCTCATCAATGTAGTGATAGTTTTCTTTTGTGTTTAGACATATGTGACCATGTTTGGCATTGGTAGCACAATGTGGGAATGAATATACACTGTATAAGATGCTGTAAAAAAAAAAAGTAAAGTACCCCCGTCACACCAAGTTGGCGTATAGGGAAATCTGGTGTTAGTGACCCTATATTTTACAGACCTTCAGCACATGATTTTTGGGGTAATGTTGTCGGTATTACGCCTGTGCTGCTTTACTTTCCCAGAAAAAAATCCGGTACCCATTTAAGGCTGGGTGAGCCCGGAAGCCGTCGATTGGGATCGAACCCTTCCCCTTGTCCTTTGTTGTACAGTTCAATATCCACTGAGCTATCACGGCTCATAAGATGCTGTACTTGACCTAATTGTTAATGATCTGAATCTTGAGCTAAAAATAGTGACGCACACATTCAAGTATCCCATCGACTAAGCAATCCAGCTTCTATTTTTATTGAGAGAAACACCAATGGGGCCACCCTGTTTGCAGGAATATTAAAACACATGCTCTCACTTTGTCATCCCCAATTGAGATCTTGTATGTTTCCATCTTTGGAACCACTGGGCTTCTCCCACATTTTTATCAGCAAAGACTGTCTCGGATTGCTCAAAGGTTATCAGGGCTGCTATAGCTGGGCGCCCATGTCCTGATTAATGAAGACCTGATTAGTCAAGTCCTGATTAGTCGTGTCATGATTAAAGTCCTGATTAGTCAAGTCAGAGTTCAGATCCACAAATGGGGATTGGCTGGTCTAAAGGTAAGACATCAGCCTCTGGACAGGAAAATCCCATGTTTGATTCCCACTACAGGAGGTGGGAATTTTTTTTAAAAATTTAACCCAAGATTTCTTTGTGGCTTTACCCTCCCCTGGTCAATTGGTAGTGAGATCCGATGTCTAGCCCTCTCTGAGTAGTGAGATTCGATGTCTAGCCCTCTCTGGGTAGTGAGATCCGATGTCTGGCCCTCTCTGAGTAGTGAGATTCGATGTCTAGCCCTCTCTGGGTAGTGAGATCCGATGTCTGGCCCTCTCTGAGTAGTGAGATTCGATGTCTAGCCCTCTCTGGGTAGTGAGATCCGATGTCTGGCCCTCTCTGAGTAGTGAGATTCGATGTCTAGCCCTCTCTGGGTAGTGAGATCCTATATGTCTGGCCCTCTGTGAGTAGTGAGATTCGATGTCTGGCCCTCTCTGAGTAGTGAGATCCTATATGTCTGGCCCTCTCTGAGTAGTGAGATCCGATGTCTGGCCCTCTCTGAGTAGTGAGATCCTATATGTCTGGCCCTCTCTGAGTAGTGAGATCCGATGTCTGGCCCTCTCTGAGTAGTGAGATCCTATATGTCTGGCCCTCTCTGAGTAGTGAGATCCGATGTCTGGCCCTCTCTGAGTATTGAGATCCGATGTCTGGCCCTCTCTGTGTAGTGAGATCCTATATGTCTGGCCCTCTCTGGGTAGTGAGATCCGACGTCTGGCCCTCTCTGTGTAGTGAGATCCTATATGTCTGGCCCTCTCTGTGTAGTGAGATCCTATATGTCTGGCCCTCTCTGAGTAGTGAGATCCGACGTCTGGCCCTCTCTGTGTAGTGAGATCCTATATGTCTGGCCCTCTCTGAGTAGTGAGATCCGATGTCTGGCCCTCTCTGAGTAGTGAGATCCTATATGTCTGGCCCTCTCTGAGTAGTGAGATCCGATGTCTGGCCCTCTCTGAGTATTGAGATCCGATGTCTGGCCCTCTCTGGGTAGTGAGATCTGATGTCTGGCCCTCTCTGAGTATTGAGATCCGATGTCTGGCCCTCTCTGGGTAGTGAGATCTGATGTCTGGCCCTCTCTGGGTAGTGAGATCCGATGTCTGGCCCTCTCTGAGTAGTGAGATCCTATATGTCTGGCCCTCTCTGAGTATTGAGATCTGATGTCTGGCCCTCTCTGAGTATTGAGATCTGATGTCTGGCCCTCTCTGGGTAGTGAGATCCGATGTCTGGCCCTCTCTGAGTAGTGAGATCCTATATGTCTGGCCCTCTCTGAGTAGTGAGATCCGATGTCTGGCCCTCTCTGAGTAGTGAGATCCTATATGTCTGGCCCTCTCTGAGTATTGAGATCTGATGTCTGGCCCTCTCTGAGTAGTGAGATCTGATGTCTGGCCCTCTCTGAGTATTGAGATCTGATGTCTGGCCCTCTCTGAGTATTGAGATCTGATGTCTGGCCCTCTCTGAGTATTGAGATCTGATGTCTGGCCCTCTCTGAGTATTGAGATCTGATGTCTGGCCCTCTCTGAGTAGTGAGATCTGATGTCTGGCCCTCTCTGGGTAGTGAGATCTGATGTCTGGCCTTCTCTGGGTAGTGAGATCCTATATGTCTGGCCTTCTCTGGGTAGTGAGATCCTATATGTCTGGCCTTCTCTGGGTAGTGAGATCCTATATGTCTGGCCCTCTCTGGGTAGTGAGATCCTATATGTCTGGCCTTCTCTGGGTAGTGAGATCCTATATGTCTGGCCCTCTCTGGGTAGTGAGATCCTATATGTCTGGCCCTCTCTGGGTAGTGAGATTCGATGTCTGGCCCTCTCTGAGTAGTGAGATCCGACGTCTGGCCCTCTCTGGGTAGTGAGATCTGATGTCTGGCCCTCTCTGGGTAGTGAGATCCGACGTCTGGCCCTCTCTGTGTAGTGAGATCCTATATGTCTGGCCCTCTCTGAGTAGTGAGATCCGACGTCTGGCCCTCTCTGTGTAGTGAGATCCTATATGTCTGGCCCTCTCTGGGTAGTGAGATCCTATATGTCTGGCCCTCTCTGGGTAGTGAGATTCGATGTCTGGCCCTCTCTGAGTAGTGAGATCCGACGTCTGGCCCTCTCTGGGTAGTGAGATCCGATGTCTGGCCCTCTCTGGGTAGTGAGATCTGATGTCTGGCCCTCTCTGGGTAGTGAGATTCGATGTCTGGCCCTCTCTGAGTAGTGAGATCCGACGTCTGGCCCTCTCTGGGTAGTGAGATCCGACGTCTGGCCCTCTCTGGGTAGTGAGATCCGACGTCTGGCCCTCTCTGAGTAGTGAGATCTGACGTCTGGCCCTCTCTGGGTAGTGAGATCCTATATGCCTGGCCCTCTCTGGGTAGTGAGATCCGACGTCTGGCCCTCTCTGGGTAGTGAGATCCTATATGTCTGGCCCTCTCTGAGTAGTGAGATCCGACGTCTGGCCCTCTCTGGGTAGTGAGATCCTATATGTCTGGCCCTCTCTGGGTAGTGAGATTCGATGTCTGGCCCTCTCTGGGTAGTGAGATCCTATATGTCTGGCCCTCTCTGGGTAGTGAGATCCTATATGTCTGGCCCTCTCTGGGTAGTGAGATTCGATGTCTGGCCCTCTCTGGGTAGTGAGATCCTATATGCCTGGCCCTCTCTGGGTAGTGAGATCCGACGTCTGGCCCTCTCTGGGTAGTGAGATCCTATATGTCTGGCCCTCTCTGAGTAGTGAGATCCGACGTCTGGCCCTCTCTGGGTAGTGAGATCCTATATGTCTGGCCCTCTCTGGGTAGTGAGATTCGATGTCTGGCCCTCTCTGGGTAGTGAGATCCTATATGTCTGGCCCTCTCTGGGTAGTGAGATTCGATGTCTGGCCCTCTCTGGGTAGTGAGATCCGACGTCTGGCCCTCTCTGTGTAGTGAGATCTTATATGTCTGGCCCTCTCTGAGTAGTGAGATCCTATATGTCTGGCCCTCTCTGTGTAGTGAGATCCTATATGTCTGGCCCTCTCTGGGTAGTGAGATCCTATATGTCTGGCCCTCTCTGAGTAGTGAGATCTTATATGTCTGGCCCTCTCTGTGTAGTGAGATCTTATATGTCTGGCCCTCTCTGAGTAGTGAGATCTTATATGTCTGGCCCTCTCTGTGTAGTGAGATCCTATATGTCTGGCCCTCTCTGAGTAGTGAGATCTTATATGTCTGGCCCTCTCTGTGTAGTGAGATCTTATATGTCTGGCCCTCTCTGTGTAGTGAGATCCTATATGTCTGGCCCTCTCTGTGTAGTGAGATCCTATATGTCTGGCCTTCTCTGGGTAGTGAGATCCGACGTCTGGCCCTCTCTGTGTAGTGAGATCCTATATGTCTGGCCCTCTCTGAGTAGTGAGATCCGACGTCTGGCCCTCTCTGTGTAGTGAGATCCTATATGTCTGGCCCTCTCTGGGTAGTGAGATCCTATATGTCTGGCCCTCTCTGGGTAGTGAGATCCGACGTCTGGCCCTCTCTGGGTAGTGAGATTCGATGTCTGGCCCTCTCTGAGTAGTGAGATCCGACGTCTGGCCCTCTCTGGGTAGTGAGATCCGATGTCTGGCCCTCTCTGGGTAGTGAGATCTGATGTCTGGCCCTCTCTGGGTAGTGAGATTCGATGTCTGGCCCTCTCTGAGTAGTGAGATCCGACGTCTGGCCCTCTCTGGGTAGTGAGATCCGATGTCTGGCCCTCTCTGGGTAGTGAGATCCTATATGTCTGGCCCTCTCTGGGTAGTGAGATTCGATGTCTGGCCCTCTCTGGGTAGTGAGATCCGATGTCTGGCCCTCTCTGGGTAGTGAGATCCTATATGTCTGGCCCTCTCTGGGTAGTGAGATCCGATGTCTGGCCCTCTCTGGGTAGTGAGATCCTATATGTCTGGCCCTCTCTGGGTAGTGAGATTCGATGTCTGGCCCTCTCTGAGTAGTGAGATCCGACGTCTGGCCCTCTCTGGGTAGTGAGATCCGATGTCTGGCCCTCTCTGGGTAGTGAGATCCTATATGTCTGGCCCTCTCTGGGTAGTGAGATCCGACGTCTGGCCCTCTCTGGGTAGTGAGATCCGATGTCTGGCCCTCTCTGGGTAGTGAGATCCTATATGTCTGGCCCTCTCTGGGTAGTGAGATCCGATGTCTGGCCCTCTCTGGGTAGTGAGATCCTATATGTCTGGCCCTCTCTGGGTAGTGAGATCTGATGTCTGGCCCTCTCTGGGTAGTGAGATCCGATGTCTGGCCCTCTCTGGGTAGTGAGATCTGATGTCTGGCCCTCTCTGGGTAGTGAGATCTGATGTCTGGCCCTCTCTGGGTAGTGAGATCTGATGTCTGGCCCTCTCTGGGTAGTGAGATCCGACGTCTGGCCCTCTCTGGGTAGTGAGATCTGATGTCTGGCCCTCTCTGGGTAGTGAGATCTGATGTCTGGCCCTCTCTGGGTAGTGAGATCTGACGTCTGGCCCTCTCTGGGTAGTGAGATCTGATGTCTGGCCCTCTCTGGGTAGTGAGATCTGACGTCTGGCCCTCTCTGGGTAGTGAGATCCTATATGTCTGGCCCTCTCTGGGTAGTGAGATCTGATGTCTGGCCCTCTCTGGGTAGTGAGATCTGACGTCTGGCCCTCTCTGGGTAGTGAGATCCTATATGTCTGGCCCTCTCTGGGTAGTGAGATCCGACGTCTGGCCCTCTCTGGGTAGTGAGATCCTATATGTCTGGCCCTCTCTGGGTAGTGAGATCCGACGTCTGGCCCTCTCTGGGTAGTGAGATCTGATGTCTGGCCCTCTCTGGGTAGTGAGATCTGATGTCTGGCCCTCTCTGGGTAGTGAGATCCTATATGTCTGGCCTTCTCTGGGTAGTGAGATCCTATATGTCTGGCCCTCTCTGGGTAGTGAGATCTGATGTCTGGCCCTCTCTGGGTAGTGAGATCTGATGTCTGGCCCTCTCTGGGTAGTGAGATCTGATGTCTGGCCCTCTCTGGGTAGTGAGATCTGATGTCTGGCCCTCTCTGGGTAGTGAGATCTGATGTCTGGCCCTCTCTGGGTAGTGAGATCTGATGTCTGGCCCTCTCTGGGTAGTGAGATCTGATGTCTGGCCCTCTCTGGGTAGTGAGATCTGATGTCTGGCCCTCTCTGGGTAGTGAGATCCTATATGTCTGGCCCTCTCTGGGTAGTGAGATCCTATATGTCTGGCCTTCTCTGGGTAGTGAGATCCTATATGTCTGGCCCTCTCTGGGTAGTGAGATCCTATATGTCTGGCCTTCTCTGGGTAGTGAGATCCTATATGTCTGGCCTTCTCTGGGTAGTGAGATCCTATATGTCTGGCCCTCTCTGGGTAGTGAGATCCTATATGTCTGGCCCTCTCTGGGTAGTGAGATCCTATATGTCTGGCCCTCTCTGGGTAGTGAGATTCGATGTCTGGCCCTCTCTGAGTAGTGAGATCCGACGTCTGGCCCTCTCTGGGTAGTGAGATCTGACGTCTGGCCCTCTCTGGGTAGTGAGATCCGACGTCTGGCCCTCTCTGGGTAGTGAGATCCGACGTCTGGCCCTCTCTGGGTAGTGAGATCCGACGTCTGGCCCTCTCTGAGTAGTGAGATCCGACGTCTGGCCCTCTCTGGGTAGTGAGATCCGACGTCTGGCCCTCTCTGGGTAGTGAGATCCTATATGTCTGGCCCTCTCTGGGTAGTGAGATCCGACGTCTGGCCCTCTCTGGGTAGTGAGATCCGACGTCTGGCCCTCTCTGGGTAGTGAGATCCGACGTCTGGCCCTCTCTGGGTAGTGAGATCCGACGTCTGGCCCTCTCTGGGTAGTGAGATCCGACGTCTGGCCCTCTCTGGGTAGTGAGATCCGACGTCTGGCCCTCTCTGGGTAGTGAGATCCGACGTCTGGCCCTCTCTGGGTAGTGAGATCCGACGTCTGGCCCTCTCTGAGTAGTGAGATCCGACGTCTGGCCCTCTCTGGGTAGTGAGATCCGACGTCTGGCCCTCTCTGGGTAGTGAGATCCTATATGTCTGGCCCTCTCTGGGTAGTGAGATCTTATATGTCTGGCCCTCTCTGGGTAGTGAGATCTTATATGTCTGGCCCTCTCTGAGTAGTGAGATCCGACGTCTGGCCCTCTCTGAGTAGTGAGATCCGACGTCTGGCCCTCTCTGAGTAGTGAGATCCGACGTCTGGCCCTCTCTGAGTAGTGAGATCCGACGTCTGGCCCTCTCTGGGTAGTGAGATCCTATATGTCTGGCCCTCTCTGTGTAGTGAGATCCGACGTCTGGCCCTCTCTGGGTAGTGAGATCCTATATGTCTGGCCCTCTCTGAGTAGTGAGATCCGACGTCTGGCCCTCTCTGAGTAGTGAGATCCGACGTCTGGCCCTCTCTGAGTAGTGAGATCTTATATGTCTGGCCCTCTCTGGGTAGTGAGATCTGACGTCTGGCCCTCTCTGGGTAGTGAGATCTTATATGTCTGGCCCTCTCTGAGTAGTGAGATCTTATATGTCTGGCCCTCTCTGAGTAGTGAGATCTTATATGTCTGGCCCTCTCTGAGTAGTGAGATCTGACGTCTGGCCCTCTCTGAGTAGTGAGATCTGACGTCTGGCCCTCTCTGAGTAGTGAGATCCTATATGTCTGGCCCTCTCTGAGTAGTGAGATCTGACGTCTGGCCCTCTCTGGGTAGTGAGATCTTATATGTCTGGCCCTCTCTGGGTAGTGAGATCTGACGTCTGGCCCTCTCTGGGTAGTGAGATCCTATATGTCTGGCCCTCTCTGGGTAGTGAGATCTGACGTCTGGCCCTCTCTGTGTAGTGAGATCTGACGTCTGGCCCTCTCTGGGTAGTGAGATCCTATATGTCTGGCCCTCTCTGTGTAGTGAGATCTGACGTCTGGCCCTCTCTGTGTAGTGAGATCTGACGTCTGGCCCTCTCTGGGTAGTGAGATCTGACGTCTGGCCCTCTCTGTGTAGTGAGATCTGACGTCTGGCCCTCTCTGTGTAGTGAGATCTGACGTCTGGCCCTCTCTGGGTAGTGAGATCTGACGTCTGGCCCTCTCTGTGTAGTGAGATCTGACGTCTGGCCCTCTCTGGGTAGTGAGATCTGACGTCTGGCCCTCTCTGTGTAGTGAGATCTGACGTCTGGCCCTCTCTGGGTAGTGAGATCCTATATGTCTGGCCCTCTCTGGGTAGTGAGATCTGATGTCTGGCCCTCTCTGGGTAGTGAGATCCTATATGTCTGGCCCTCTCTGGGTAGTGAGATCTTATATGTCTGGCCCTCTCTGGGTAGTGAGATCCGATGTCTGGCCCTCTCTGGGTAGTGAGATCCGATGTCTGGCCCTCTCTGGGTAGTGAGATCTGACGTCTGGCCCTCTCAGAAAATGGTGAAAAATAAGAGGTCCTGTGGGGCTCATGCATGTTAAAGAACCATTGGCAGTTTAATGTCACAGAAAGTAGGCCAAAATTGGCTGCAGCCTGGGCAAACATTGTTAAAGCAAATCTAGCCATCTATGCCAAATACAGATGTGTGGGGCCGTAAGCCAGCGACACAGTGCATCTACGCCCGCTTCTCAGGTGAATGCTAAGAAGAAGAAATAATCCACAAATTTTCTTGTTGAATCAACACAATTGACCCACCACTGAAACTGTTCCAGAGATTAGCTCGGTGAAAGAAGGCCAGCCTGGCAACAAAACAAAAAAAAAAAAAGTAAAGAGCCCCGGTCACGCCATGTGGCATATAGGGAATATGGTGTTAGTGACCATAAATTTTACAGAACTTTGGCACATGATTTTTGGGGTAATGTGGTCGGTATTGTGCCCATGCCGTTTTACTTTCCCAGAAAAAAATCCGGTACTCATTTAAGGCTGGGTGAACCTGGAAGCCATCGGTTGGGATCGAACCCTACCCCTTATCCTTTGTAATCCAATTCACTAACCACTGAGCTATCACGGCTCCCCACCTGGCAACACGCTGACCCATGTATCAGTGCTCATGAGGGCAATATGGGTAATCAAATAGTCACTGTATGAAGAAAGATCTAAATATCTGTTGAGATCAGCACATCATGGACAGTTGTCAGAAGATCAGGCATTGAAAACATCAAGAAGTGAAAACAAGAGGCTGGAAATGGGCTAGGCATCTACACCTTCCATTAACATGGACACCACCTGGCAAATGAAGAAGAGGCAGACCAAACATGGTGAAATGAAAAAGGCGGCAGGTCCTGGCAATAGTTGTCCATACTTACTTGCTCTAGACCAGATTGGGTAGAGATCTCTTGAGTGTCCTATGCTCCGACTGGAGTTTAGAGGATTAACAAGAAGAAAATCATATTGGGTAGAGATCTCTTGAGAGTGGCCGAAGCTCCGACTGGAGTTTCCAATTTCAGAGCCTACTTATTAATTCTCTGGTCATCATTTCTAAATATATGCCCAACATAAGCCCCTCTTTTTTTTTTTAAGTAGGTGAGATAAATGGTTGCATGGTCATTTCTCTTTATAAAACCGCTGTTTCACTGGCTGCAAAGCCGACGTACGGTGTTCAAAACCGACAGTAGACAGAAATAATTTTATCTATCGGGGGGTGAAATAAAATGAGTCTCACACGTCGTGGCGACTGCTTTGACCAATCAGCCTTTATCGTTCTGGTTGTCATGAGCCCCCTTCCCACGCACCAGCAAATGGTATTATGTGTCGTAAAGATAGCTTTTTTTTTTTTTTTTTTTTTACACACACACATTTGATTTCTCACATAATGAACATACCCCTGTTCAAATCTTGATGCAATATCTCCATTGATGTTTGAGCTATTAAAGAAATGTCCTGTACTTGTCAATGATTGGACAGACATGCACAACATTTGCAATTGTAGATTTTGTTGTTTTCACTTTGAGCAAATCTTCTTCCTGGCTCCCACTTAATGTGCGTGTTCAACATGAACAGAACAATGTTCTTGGACCAGAATCAATCATTGACAAGAACAGCTGTATCCCCCATGGGTCAGTCATGGAACACTCTCGTTGTAAATACTTGATTGCGATGTTTTATTAAAACAAATTCAATTTTTTATATGCTTTGATGTTTTCATTCATTACCACCCCCGTTTATGACTAGCGTTTGTCTACCCTGCTTATGTACGATTCCATAAACTTGTCTCTACAAAACAAAACCAAATGTCATCCCTATATTCATAGTTTCTTTCCATATTTATGTGATTTTGTTACTTTTTCTCGATATTTTTTATGCATATGCAATTTAATTTGTACGTGATGTCCCGTAAGTGTGAAATAATTTTGTTTGCTACATCGAAGGTTGGCTACCATGGAGCGCCCCATTCCACTCTCTCTTGCTTTGATGGCACAGGTTGTCATAGTCTGACTTGTCCATCTCTTAATGTCACTCATCTATGCTAGTCTTGGCCTGCCTCTTTTACCGTGTATTTTCCATTCCAAGATTACTTTTAGTAGGCTATTGTGTCTTTTAACAAGCCCAAAAAATTTCATTTGTCTTGTTTGAATTGTGTTTAGTAGTTCTCTTTTCAGTTTTAGTTTTGTCACATAAGTGTGAAATAATTTCATGTTTTTTGTCACATAAATGCTGGACAGCTTGGTGTCTTGGAAAACAGTCAACAACAGAACTGATATGATGTACTGTAGATAGAAGATTGTGGAGGGACATGATGATGATGAAGTGTGAAATAATTTCATGTTTTTTTCTGGTCACATAAGTGTGAAATAATTTCATGTTTTTTGTCACATAAGTATGAAATAATTTCATTTTTTTACACATAAATGTGAAATAATTTCATTTTTCTGTCACCTATTGTCACATAAGTGTGGAATAATTTCTTTTTTTTGTCACATAAGTGTGAAATAATTTCATGTTTTTTGTCACATAAGTGAAATAATTTCATGTTTTTGTCACATAAGTGTGAAATAATTTCATGTTTTTTGTCACATAAGTGTGAAATAATTTCATGTTTTTGTCACATAAGTGTGAAATAATTTCATGTTTTTTGTCACATAAATGTTAAATAATTTCATGTTTTCTGTCACTTATTGTCATATAAGTGTGGAATAATTTCTTTTTTTTTGTCACATAAGTGTGAAATACTTTCATGTTTTTTGTCACACAAGTGTGAAATAATTTCATGTTTTTTGTGTGATATGACGTGTGTGAAATAATTTCATCTGTTTTTGTGATGTCACGTCTATGTTTTACACGACAACTACTTCTCTTCATTGTTGGCACTTTGGAGGACTTGAGGCTGTCACATGTTTACAGCACGCTAGCTTGTTCCCCCCCCCCCCCAATTCAGTGGTTTGTTTAGAAGAGTAGTGGGTTGTTTGTTTGGGCACCACCACGGGGTGGAGTAGAGTCTGGATCAACCGTTAGTTTGTCGATTGTGAAACATGCACTCAGTTGTAGAGACCATCTAGGTCAATCATTTGTTTTTCTGTTATTGCTGTCAGGTCTACCACCTATTACTGTCCGTGTACAGTGGGACTCCTCTGCACTTATTGTTCTAGGTCTGTAATTTGTACGTTACAACCACCTGCATGTTACACTGCTGTTTTCGTTTACATTTTAGTTCACTTATCTCTTTCTATGAAGAAATTTAAAAACTTTTGTGGTTAAAAATAGAATATTGCATCCACCGAAACTCTGAGGTTTGCCAATAATTGCTCTTTTCGTTATGAGTATTAACTACTCAAACATCACTCAGATAAATATTTGCCTTAATTTACAATTTTACGTTTCAAGTGACACAAATTAAAACCACTCCTATGAAATATCAAATTTACAAATGAGGGGAATGTACTAGACATCTTCAGCCATAAATGCTACAAAGTTTTAAATGTTAGATCTAAAATGTCACTTTGAGGTGAAACAACGTGGACATAGAGGCTTAGATCACACACATGGGACATAACTCACAGACTCCAGCCAAAATAAGAAAACAAACACTTCCGTATGTATGTGAAAAAGCTCTTGTACATCCATTTATTTGTTATGTGCCACATTCAGACAGATAAAAATATGCAAGCAACCGCACTTACACACGAGACACCAACCAATTCAAAACTTGTATGTACACAAAACATATAAAACTATCCGGTTAAAATGTACGTATTTACACTGGCATAACCAATCATACGTGCCCTACAGCAACATTCAAACAATCTTTAAAAACAGGAATTCATAAATGCAAGCAATTTTCTGACACAGGAATTCATGAATGTTGGCTACTTCATGTACATGACACATGAATGTCTGGCTATGTCATGTACATGACACATGAATGTCTGGCTATGTCATGTACATGACACATGAATGTCTCTATCAGCGATCTCTTCTGATTTTAACAGCATGTCCTGAAACAGTGGAGCCACAAGTTGTGGTGGGATTGGTGACTGATTTGCTTGGCAGAGATCATTTCTGCAAGTTTGGCACAGCATCAGTACTTCAGGGGACAATGTCACAACTGCTATGATAGGATTAATGTTCCTGACTGGATCTCACTACATTGTCTTGTGCTTCCATGAAGTAATTCTTGGTAACATCTTCTAACTGGCTCTAACTATATTGTCTTGTGCTTCCATGAAGTAATTCTTGGTAACATCTTCTGACTGGCTCTAACTATATTGTCTTGTGCTTCCATGAAGTAATTCTTGGTAACATCTTCTGACTGGCTCTAACTATATTGTCTTGTGCTTCCATGAAGTAATTCTTGGTAACATCTTCTGACTGGCTCTAACTATATTGTCTTGTGCTTCCATGAAGTAATTCTTGGTAACATCTTCTGACTGGATCTAACTATATTGTCTTGTGCTTCCATGAAGTAATTCTTGGTAACATCTTCTGACTGGATCTAACTACATTGTCTTGTGCTTCCATGAAGTAATTCTTGGTAATATCTGACTGGATCTAACTACATTGTCTTGTGCTTCCATGAAGTAATTCTTGGTAACATCTTCTGACTGGATCTAACTACATTGTCTAGACAGAAAGTTGCATCTTCCAGAGAAAAGATCTTTCAAAGAAAGCATCTCACAAAGAAAGTTTGCCACAGGAAAAAAAACATCTCACACAGAAAACATTTTGAAAGAAAAGAAAAACATCACACAGAAAACAAAAAAATATCTCACAGAAAACATTTGATATATCAACATATCTTGCTGAAATGATGACACAAAATGTATAAACATTATATATAAAAAATAGGTATCACATGGTAAAGATCTGCCATTTAAAAGTAGCTCACACACAAGACATTTGACCCAAAGTAGCTCACACACAAGACATTTCATCCAAAGTAGCTCACACACAAGACAATTGATCCACCAAAGTAGCTCACACACAAGACATTTGATCCACCAAAGTAGCTCACACACAAGACATTTGATCCACCAAAGTAGCTCACACACAAGACATTTGATCCACCAAAGTAGCTCACACACAAGACATTTGATCCACCAAAGTAGCTCACACACAAGACATTTGATCCAAAGTAGCTCACACACAAGACATTTGATCCAAAGTAGCTCACACACAAGACATTTGACCCAAAGTAGCTCACACACAAGACCTTTGATCCACCAAAGTAGCTCACACACAAGACATTTGATCCACCAAAGTAGCTCACACACAAGATATTTGATCCACCAAAGTAGCTCACACACAAGACATTTGATCCAAAGTAGCTCACACACAAGACATTTGATCCACCAAAGTAGCTCACACACAAGACATTTGACCCAAAGTAGCTCACACACAAGACATTTGATCCAAAGTAGCTCACACACAAGACATTTGACCCAAAGTTGTCACACACAAGACATTTGATCCAAAGTAGCTCACACACAAGACATTTCATCCAAAGTAGCTCACACACAAGACAATTGATCCAAAGTAGCTCACACACAAGACATTTGATCCACCAAAGTAGCTCACACACAAGACATTTGATCCACCAAAGTAGCTCACACACAAGACATTTGATCCACCAAAGTAGCTCACACACAAGACATTTGATCCACCAAAGTAGCTCACACACAAGACATTTGATCCAAAGTAGCTCACACACAAGACATTTGATCCAAAGTAGCTCACACACAAGACATTTGACCCAAAGTAGCTCACACACAAGACATTTGATCCAAAGTAGCTCACACACAAGACATTTGACCCAAAGTAGCTCACACACAAGACATTTGACCCAGCATTGTCACACAGAAGACATTTGACCCAGCATTGTCACACAGAAGAGATTTGACCCAACATTGTCACACAGAAGATATTTGACACAACATTGTCACACACAAGACATTTGACCCAACATTGTCACACACAAGACATTTGACACAACATTGTCACACACAAGACATTTAACTCAAAGTATGTCACACACAAGACATTTAACTCAAAGTTGTCACACAGAAAACATTTGACCTAACATTGTCACTTAAGACAATTGATCCAACATTGTCACACAGAAAACATTTGACCCAACATTGTCACACAGAACACATCTCACCCAAATTTGTCACACACAAGACATTTAACTCAAAGTTGTCACACAGAAGACATTTGAGCCAACACTGTCACACAGAAAACATTTGACCCAACATTGTCACTTAAGACAATTGACCCAACATTGTCACACAGAACACATCTCACCCAAATTTGTCACACACAAGACATATAGCCCAAAATGGTCGCACAGAAATTTGGCCCAAAATTCTTACAGAGAAAACATTTAACAAAATGGTCAAACAGAAAACATTCCACTACAACACTCCACAAGAAATATGAATTTGATTTGTTTTACAAAAGAAAAAGATCCCACAAAGAAAATATTTGAACCTCCCTGCAGCCATGGCAGCTAGAGGGAGATGCTGGACTCTCATACTGCTGATCATCATCTAGTGTTAGAGGGAAAGCCTACTGGTGTGACAGGCCAGCTTTGAACAAACCAGCAGAACTTTGCTATTGATACACAACAGATGAGTGGAGATGTCAACAACCCGACATGACACACTTAAAGAAGACACGCATCCGAGAAAAATTTGTTTATGAAGTCTACAGCCATGTTGATTTGAGTGTGCTGGATCACATAGTGTTTACTCAATTCTTTGTCTTGTGCCCATAAGATTCAAGGTGTATCTATAGAGCCTCAAGCTGTGATCAGATATCTGTGGGGACATGAACACTGTCTGTTGGAAGGAACATCACTACAATTTACTGCAGCAAAGATGTCCGAATGTCATAACAATTTTGCTACAGCGACCATATCTGGACATTACTTAAATTTTGCCAGAGCAATGATTATATTATGCCTGGATGTCACTAAAATTTTGCCAGAGCAATGATTATGCCTGGATGTCACTAAAATTTTGCCAGAGCAATGATTATGCCTGGATGTCACTAAAATTTTGCCAGAGCAATGATTATGCCTGGATGTCACTAAAATTTTGCCAGAGCAATGATTATGCCTGGATGTCACTAAAATTTTGCCAGAGCAATGATTATGCCTGGATGTCACTAAAATTTTGCTGGCACAATGTCTGGATATCACTAAAATTTTGCTGGGGCAAAAAATAATGTCTGGATGTCACCAAAATGTTTTGCTGGGGCAATGTCTGTTTGGATGTCATTAAAATTCGGACAGGGCAACGTCTGTTAGAATGTCACAAAAATGTTCCTGGGGCACCCTCAATTGTGGCAATGATATAGGAATGCTTACAGATGTAGCCACATGTGGACAAACTTTGTAAAATGATTACACATGTAAACAATCACACAACGTAAATTCTGGACTGAAACTTCTCAGTTTCTATTTTTAAAACACAGTTACACTCTCTCAGGTGAAGCACGTCTGTGGTTTGGTCATAATCTACATTCAGGTTCATGACTCTGTGAAACCTGGTCTACTTGGGCACTGTTCTCAGTTTCTGACATCATCACACGACTAATGTCATTATGTTCACACATGATTGTAGTTACTGTGCCTTTAACACTGCACGATTGTGGCCAGTTCTCAGAAGCTCTAACAGAAATCGACACTATGCAAAGTCTTACCAAAGTGTGTCAAATAATGAACAATATCCACACTGAAGTATCAAAGATTTATCATGAATCCATAGAATATATCCAAGCCGCTTCAATCCACTGAAAGATATCCAAGCTGTTCAAATCCACAGAAAGACACTCAAGCTGCTTCAATCCACAGAAAGATATCCAAGCTGTTCAAATCCACAGAAAGATATACAAGCTGCTTCAATCCACAGAAAGATATACAAGCTGTTCAAATCCACAGAAAGATATCCAAGCTGTTCAAATCCACAGAAAGATATACAAGCTGCTTCAATCCACAGAAAGATATACAAGCTGCTTCAATCCACAGAAAGATATACAAGCTGCTTCAATCCACAGAAAGATATACAAGCTGTTCAAATCCACAGAAAGATATCCAAGCTGTTCAAATCCACAAAAAGATATCCAAGCTGTTCAAATCCACAGAAAGATATCCAAGCTGTTCAAATCCACAGAAAGATATACAAGCTGTTCAAATCCACAGAAAGATATCCAAGCTGTTCAAATCCACAGAAAGATATACAAGCTGCTTCAATCCACAGAAAGATATCCAAGCTGTTCAAATCCACAGAAAGATATCCAAGCTGTTCAAATCCACAGAAAGATATACAAGCTGCTTCAATCCACAGAAAGATATACAAGCTGCTTCAATCCACAGAAAGATATCCAAGCTGTTCAAATCCACAGAAAGATATACAAGCTGCTTCAATCCACAGAAAGATATACAAGCTGCTTCAATCCACAGAAAGATATACAAGCTGCTTCAATCCACAGAAAGATATACAAGCTGTTCAAATCCACAGAAAGATATACAAGCTGTTCAAATCCACAGAAAGATATCCAAGCTGTTCAAATCCACAGAAAGATATACAAGCTGCTTCAATCCACAGAAAGATATCCAAGCCTCTTCAATCCACAGAAAGATATCCAAGCCTCTTCAATCCACAGAATGATATCCCAACCAACAAAGATTTCACTCCGACATTCATCCCAAACTACACATGACCTGTACACCTCCCTGACTCACTTTTGTTCATCAGTTTGCCTGCTATCTTGTAGACAAGATCTCCCCTGCAATGTCTTCATGTGCAAAAGCTACAACTGTAACATTCTGCTTGATCTGCCTCCCATATGACGGTATTGGCTGTACTGTGGACAACTCTCATTCTTCCCTCAGCCTTGTCTGACTGTTCAGTCAACATTTATTCTTTCTTCAACCTCTTCTGACTGTTAAGTCAAATTAATGACTGAAGAGTCTGCAGCACCAACAGAATGAACCAATGAGATCACCACAACTACATAATGAGCCAATCACAGAACACCAGCACACGGACAAGCAACCAATCACAGCATGAGTGTGTTGAGATAAAACTGTTTATGATGGAGAACTTCACAGATCTCCCTGGATGACTGTTGTATACTGTGCTCAACTTTACTCCACACTAGCCTCTCAGCCTCTCTCTCTAGCTGTGAACACAACAAACATGTCAACTTTAATAAGTGATATATGGGACACAACAAACATGTCAACGTTAATAAGTGATATATGGGACACAACAAACATGTCAACTTTAATAAGTGATATATGGGACACAACAAACATGTCAACTTTAATAAGTGATATATGGGACACAACAAACATGTCAACGTTAATAAGTGATATATGGGACACAACAAACATGTCAACTTTAATAAGTGATATATGGGACACAACAAACATGTCAACATTAACAAGTGATATATGGGACACAACAAACATGTCAACATTAACAAGTGATATATGGGACACAACAAACATGTCAACAAGTGATATATGGGACACAACAAACATGTCAACAAGTGATATATGGGACACAACAAACATGTCAACTTTAATAAGTGATATATGGGACACAACAAACATGTCAACAAGTGATATATGGGACACAACAAACATGTCAACTTTAATAAGTGATATATGGGACACAACAAACATGTCAACTTTAATAAGTGATATATGGGACACAACAAACATGTCAACTTTAATAAGTGATATATGGGACACAACAAACATGTCAACATTAACAAGTGATATATGGGACACAACAAACATGTCAACAAGTGATATATGGGACACAACAAACATGTCAACTTTAATAAGTGATATATGGGACACAACAAACATGTCAACATTAACAAGTGATATATGGGACACAACAAACATGTCAACAAGTGATATATGGGACACAACAAACATGTCAACTTTAATAAGTGATATATGGGACACAACAAACATGTCAACTTTAATAAGTGATATATGGGACACAACAAACATGTCAACGTTAATAAGTGATATATGGGACACAACAAACATGTCAACATTAACAAGTGATATATGGGACACAACAAACATGTCAACAAGTGATATATGGGACACAACAAACATGTCAACTTTAATAAGTGATATATGGGACACAACAAACATGTCAACATTAACAAGTGATATATGGGACACAACAAACATGTCAACAAGTGATATATGGGACACAACAAACATGTCAACAAGTGATATATGGGACACAACAAACATGTCAACTTTAATAAGTGATATATGGGACACAACAAACATGTCAACATTAACAAGTGATATATGGGACACAACAAACATGTCAACAAGTGATATATGGGACACAACAAACATGTCAACTTTAATAAGTGATATATGGGACACAACAAACATGTCAACATTAACAAGTGATATATGGGACACAACAAACATGTCAACAAGTGATATATGGGACACAACAAACATGTCAACAAGTGATATATGGGACACAACAAACATGTCAACATTAACTAATGATATATGGGAAACAAAAAACATGTCAACAAGTGATAATGGGACACAACAAACATGTCAACAAGTGATATATGGGACACAACAAACATGTCAACATTAACAAGTGATATATGGGAAACAAAAAACATGTCAACAAGTGATATATGGGACACAACAAACATGTCAACAAGTGATATATGGGACACAACAAACATGTCAACAAGTGATATATGGGACACAACAAACATGTCAACAAGTGATATATGGGACACAACAAACATGTCAACAAGTGATATATGGGACACAACAAACATGTCAACAAGTAATATATGAGACACAACAAACATGTCAACAAGTGATATATGGGACACAACAAACATGTCAACATCAACAAGTGATATATGAGACACAACAAACATGTCAACAAGTGATATATGGGACACAACAAACATGTCAACAAGTGATATATGAGACACAACAAACATGTCAACAAGTGATATATGAGACACAACAAACATGTCAACAAGTGATATATGGGACACAACAAACATGTCAACAAGTGATATATGGGACACAACAAACATGTCAACAAGTGATATATGGGACACAACAAACATGTCAACAAGTGATATATGGGACACAACAAACATGTCAACAAGTGATATATGGGACACAACAAACATGTCAACAAGTGATATATGGGACACAACAAACATGTCAACATCAACAAGTGATATATGAGACACAACAAACATGTCAACAAGTGATATATGAGACACAACAAACATGTCAACAAGTGATATATGAGACACAACAAACATGTCAACGTCAATGTACAGTAACATGACACTGACACCAGTAACTGGAAGTAGTTACCAAACATCTATTTCTTCTTAATCCTCTGACTGAGCTCTGGTTGGAGTCTACTGGACCAACAAGAGATCTCCAGCCAGTCTGTTCTGGAAGCAAGCATGGACAACTCTCACCAGGACCTGCCAGCCTCCATCATTTCATCATGTGTGGTTTGTCGTCATGTCTCCAATAGTTGAAGTCTACTGGACCAACAAGAAATCTCCAGCCAATCTGTTCTGGAGCAAGCATGGACAACTCTCACCAGGACATGCCATCCTCTATCATTTCATCATGTATGGTCTGCCTCTTCTTCGTTTGCCTGGTTAGTGTCCATTAATGCTAGGTGCGGATGCCTGGTTAGTGTCCATTAATGCTAGGTGCGGATGCCTGGTTAGTGTCCATTAATGCTAGGTGCGGATGCCTGGTTAGTGTCCATTAATGCTAGGTGCGGATGCCTGGTTAGTGTCCATTAATGCTAGGTGCGGATGCCTGGTTAGTGTCCATTAATGCTAGGTGCGGATGCCTGGTTCGTTCTATTTGTAGATCGGGGCCTAGCCATTTCCAACATCTTCTTTTCACTTCTTGGTTGATGTTAATGCCTGATCTTTTGGTTACTTCTTTGTTCATGATGTCTTGATCCCAACAGATGTTTAGAATCTTTTTAAGACAGCAACCTTCAAATCCTCTAACTTGGCTTTCTTTCTTAAGCTTAATTTTCCATGTTTCTGCTGCATATAGGAGTATGAATAGCACATTGTACTTATGAACTTGGTGCTGACATGGAGACTAGTTGAACACTAAATGTTTCTATGTCTATTGAATGCCTGGGCAGACATGGAGACTAGTTGAACGCCAAATGTTTCTATGTCTATTGAATGCCTGGGCTGACAAGTCTATTCTAGCAGTGATCTCTTTCTCAATGTCACTATTCTAGCAGTGATCTCTTTCTCAATGTCACTATTCTAGCAGTGATCTCTTTCTCAATGTTACTATTCTAGCAGTGATCTCTTTCTCAATGTCACTATTCTAGCAGTGATCTCTTTCTCAATGTCACTATTCTAGCAGTGATCTCTTTCTCAATGTCACTATTCTAGCAGTGATCTCTTTCTCAATGTCACTATTCTAGCAGTGATCTCTTTCTCAATGTCACTATTCTAGCAGTGATCTCTTTCTCAATGTCACTATTCTAGCAGTGATCTCTTTCTCAATGTCACTATTCTAGCAGTGATCTCTTTCTCAATGTCACTATTCTAGCAGTGATCTCTTTCTCAATGTCACTATTCTAGCAGTGATCTCTTTCTCAATGTCACTATTCTAGCAGTGATCTCTTTCTCAATGTCACTATTCTAGCAGTGATCTCTTTCTCAATGTCACTATTCTAGCAGTGATCTCTTTCTCAATGTCACTATTCTAGCAGTGATCTCTTTCTCAATGTCACTATTCTAGCAGTGATCTCTTTCTCAATGTCACTATTCTAGCAGTGATCTCTTTCTCAATGTCACTATTCTAGCAGTGATCTCTTTCTCAATGTCACTATTCTAGCAGTGATCTCTTTCTCAATGTTACTATTCTAGCAGTGATCTCTTTCTCAATGTCACTATTCTAGCAGTGATCTCTTTCTCAATGTTACTATTCTAGCAGTGATCTCTTTCTCAATGTTACTATTCTAGCAGTGATCTCTTTCTCAATGTTACTATTCTAGCAGTGATCTCTTTCTCAATGTTACTATTCTAGCAGTGATCTCTTTCTCAATGTTACTATTCTAGCAGTGATCTCTTTCTCAATGTTACTATTCTAGCAGTGATCTCTTTCTCAATGTTACTATTCTAGCAGTGATCTCTTTCTCAATGTTACTATTCTAGCAGTGATCTCTTTCTCAATGTCACTATTCTAGCAGTGATCTCTTTCTCAATGTTACTATTCTAGCAGTGATCTCTTTCTCAATGTCACTATTCTAGCAGTGATCTCTTTCTCAATGTTACTATTCTAGCAGTGATCTCTTTCTCAATGTTACTATTTAATGAAATTAAAGCCTCCCAGGTATTTAAAGTGATCCATTTCTTGTAGTTCCACTCCTCAGAATGTAACTTTCATTCTACTTAGGGCATTTATCCTCATTTTAGTTGTCTCTGCATTTACTTTCAACCCTACTGTGTTAGCGAGCTGATCTACTCTGTTTTCTCTTGTATGTCTTGGTGACGACAAGCAATCCAACATCATCTACAAAGTCAGGATCTTCAAGACGTCTGGTGAGACTTCATGTCATTCCTCTTGATCTGTCGCCAACAACCATTCGCATGATCGCCAAACACCTATAGTTATACTCAATTACATCATTATGTGCCATAACAGTTGGCATAGGCAATCATATCCCTCCACAATATACTATCCACCATGCATCACATTAATTATGCTATTGACTGTTTTCCGTGCCATAACACCACAGTATTTTCTATCTTTGTAATCTGTGATGTCTCTTTCCCTGTATTTTGCCAGTTGTAACCAAGTATTTCAACTTTCCTCTTCTCATGATTTGCTCGAAAAATGTTGATTGTTTTTTTCTGATGTTCTTTAGGAGCTGCCTTTTCTGTTGGCCTCAGATAATTTCCTCATTGTGTCCTTTTAACTGTCCAGGGAACTTTCAACATTCTTCTGAGAAATTTCATTTCTATGGCCTCTATTAGTCTTTTCATTTGTTTCTCTACTGTCCATGATTCGCTTCCATAAATTAAATTTGACTGTACAACACACACAGACGAACTCCCTCACTTCTACTGACATAGTTTTGTTGAACAAGATGTTTTTCATTTTCTGAAATGCTACTTTGGCCTGTGCTATTCTAACTTTGATTTCTTTAGAGCATCTTCCATCTGATATGTTAGTGTTGTGCACAAGTAACACCCTAATACATCTTTTCTAGAACAAGTCTGCACTCAAGATACAAACATTTATTTCTTTCTCTGCTGTGTCAGCACCTATGTGGGCGACCTAAGTGTAAAGATATCTAGCCCAGCCTCCCCTACAAACCTCATCCTCCTCTAGTATGTCAGCACCTATGTGAGTGACCTAAGTGTAAAGATACTTACCCCAGCATCCCCTACAAACCTCATCCTCCTCTGGTATGTCAGCACCTATGTGAGTGACCTAAGTGTAAAGATATCTAGCCCAGCCTCCCCTACAAACCTCATCCTCCTCTGGTATGTCAGCCAGACGTAGAGAAGCAATGTCCAGAGATGAAAACACTGGGTCTAGACCTGATGCTGTCTGATGCAGCTCCTTGGTGATGGCCGACAACTCTGTGATCACGTTGTTGAAGTTATCAAAGGTCTCCGGCTAGAGAAGTCAGACAGAACAGAGGTCACTTTACATGTCAAATCATTATTTTGAAATTATGATCAATAACAAAGAAGAACATTAACTCTTTTTGGCTGTCATTTGTTTTACCGTTTTGCCTGAATGGCATATTTTAGTTAGGAGAAAATGGCGCGCGCTGTGGCGGCGGCGGCGGCGGCGGGGGGGGGGGGGGGTTAGAAAAAATTAGAAAAAAAATGGTATGGGTGATGAATCTTCATGTAATAAGTGGTGGACAGCACAAACCAGAAGGAAAATATCAAATGTTAAACACATAGGATAGAAACAGAGTAGCAGCGGTATTGTACTAGTAGGATACAAACAGAGTAGCAGCGGTATTGTACTAGTAGGATACAAACAGAGTAGCAGCGGTATTGTACTAGTAGGATACAAACAGAGTAGCAGCGGTATTGTAGTAGAAGGATACATCTTCTCAATTGTAGGCATTAAGTGCATTTCTTTGTCTTGACCCTACCATACTTTAGTTACAAGTCACAGGCTTATATATGAGGCTTCTAATGGGGGAAGGCAACTGATAATCAACAACAATATTTGGGGACAAAAAATTGAAGGACAAGGGAAAAAATAGGAACCAATATTTTGGGGTGGGGGGAGACCGGCATAATTTTATTGTTGTGACTAAGCAGGTCATGTCATCCCAAACTTTAGCATCTTTAACTATTTGTCTTAGTCTTACATGTCTGTATAACTACTAGTCTTAGTCTTACATTGTCTGTATAACTACTAGTCTCAGTATTACATTGTCTGTATAACTACTAGTCTTAGTCTTACATTGTCTGTATAACTACTAGTCTTAGTCTTACATTGTCTGTATAACTACTAGTCTTAGTCTTACATTGTCTGTATAACTACTAGTCTTAGTCTTACAATGTCTGTATAACTACTAGTCTTAGTCTTACATTGTCTGTATAACTACTAGTCTTAGTCTTACATTGTCTGTATAACTACTAGTCTTAGTCTTACACTGTCTGTATAACTACTAGTCTTAGTCTTACACTGTCTGTATAACTACTAGTCTTAGTCTTACACTGTCTGTATAACTACTAGTCTTAGTCTTACACTGTCTGTATAACTACTAGTCTTAGTCTTACACTGTCTGTATAACTACTAGTCTTAGTCTTACACTGTCTGTATAACTACTAGTCTTAGTCTTACATTGTCTGTATAACTACTAGTCTTAGTCTTACACTGTCTGTATAACTACTAGTCTTAGTCTTACACTGTCTGTATAACTACTAGTCTTAGTCTTACACTGTCTGTATAACTACTAGTCTTAGTCTTACACTGTCTGTATAACTACTAGTCTTAGTCTTACACTGTCTGTATAACTACTAGTCTTAGTCTTACATTGTCTGTATAACTACTAGTCTTAGTCTTACACTGTCTGTATAACTACTAGTCTTAGTCTTACACTGTCTGTATAACTACTAGTCTTAGTCTTACATTGTCTGTATAACTACTAGTCTTAGTCTTACACTGTCAGTATAACTACTAGTCTTAGTCTTACATTGTCTGTATAACTACTAGTCTCAGTATTACACTGTCTGTAAACCTACTAGCCTCAGTATTACACTGTCTGTAAACCTACTAGTCTCAATCTTACACTGTCTGTAAACCTACTAGTCTCAGTATTACACTGTCTGTAAACCTACTAGTCTCAGTATTACACTGTCTGTAAACCTACTAGTCTCAGTCTTACACTGTCTGTAAACCTACTAGTCTCAATCTTACACTGTCTGTAAACCTACTAGTCTCAATCTTACACTGTCTGTAAACCTACTAGTCTCAGTCTTACACTGTCTGTAAACCTACTAGTCTCAATCTTACACTGTCTGTAAACCTACTAGTCTCAGTATTACACTGTCTGTAAACCTACTAGTCTCAATCTTACACTGTCTGTATAACAACTAGTCATACACTATCTGTATACCTACCAGTCTTACACTGTCTGTAACCCTATTAGTCTTGTGATCAATATAACACAAGGGAGGTCATTCTAGGCTTGACACAAGACTGGTCATCTATCTCTATCTATCTTTCGTTCGCCTGAAGCATTGTCTATATCTGCAATGTCGTTTCCTGTATAAATGTTACTGTCTTTTGTAATTCTTGCAGTGGCCCATATAGTTTTGTCTGTAGTGTTGTATCTATGGGCCAATGGATTTTCCTCAGTCTACTATATTCAGTGCAGTCTTGAAGTATGTGTTCAGCAGTCTGGGGCGCCTGTCCACATGTACAAGTAGTTGAGGTGCCGATCTTGAATTTTGTATACATGTGACTATGGAGTCGATTGTGTCCTGTTCTGAGACGTATAATGATAACTTGTTCATATCTATTCATATTATAAAAGGCATCCTGATTTGGGGCTTGTGGTCCTCTGATTGATTTGATTATCTGTTTCTTATGATGGTATGTAACAGGTGTATCTAGTTGTGTGCCTGTTGAACCTTCCTTTGCCAACTGATCTGCTTTCTCATTTCCTGGTATTCCACAGTGAGATGGGATCCACTGCAGGGCAACCCTGTGGTGCTTGCAGAGTTCAGTCAATAAGGTCTGCAGATGTGGTAATTTTCTGGATTGTAGTGCCTGGAGTACTGATCTTGCATCTGTCAAAAACACTACAGGCTGCGGGCTAAGATTAATGTTCAGCAGTTTTTCTATTGCTAACTTTATTGCTTGTATTTCTGCATCATAATTGTGACAATATTTCCCTGTTGCTATTTTATTCATATCCCTAGTGTTATTTGGGTATTCTATATATGCACCTGCTCCCCCATTTTTTACTGCATTCTGTGCTGATCCATCTGTATACACACGAATCCATAGGTCTTGTGGGTATTCTTCATCCAGGAAACTGAGAGTTATTGTTTTTCGCTGTAGACTATTCTGTTCCTCTTTATCAACTATTCCTTTCACTTCTGTCCGTATTTGAACTGATAATCCAGATTCCTCTGTCCAGGGAGTCTGTTCTGGTATGGGCAGTAGGGGGTTAACAGCTCTTGGCATGTCTGGTGTTTGTCTACTAATACGCTTGGCTTGGTGGATAAAACTGCTTCTCTTAAGTCGTCCCAATGCAAGATTTTGGAATCGGTCCTTCATTGGATGTCTCGGCATGCAAGCAAATTTTTCTGCCTGTATCAGCACCTTTGTGTCCCTCCGTTCTCTCAGTGCTGGTATCCTCCACAATTTCTCCATCTCTAATATTGGTGTTGATTTCATTGCTCCTGTGATGACCCTAAGTGCCTGGTTTTGTACTTTATCCAGTTCTTGAAGTGTGGTGTTTGATGCTGAACACCATGCAGATGATCCATATTCTAAATGTGGGCGTATACTCTGTTGGTAAACTTTACTGAGTATTTTCCCACTCGCACCCCACGTAGTTCCACACAGCTTTCTTAGAATAGCCAATTTTCTCCTTGCTTTTTGGGTTGCCTTATTTATCTGCTGTTTCCAAGATAGTTTGTTATCAAATGTAACTCCGAGATACGTAGCCTGTATGTCTTCTTTCACAGGCTCATTGTTTATATAGATGGCTCCTGCTTTTTGTTTTGGGGAAAGAGTGAAAAGTGTAGTACTGCATTTGTCTGTATTGATGCTGATACACCATCTATTTGTCCATGAATTCAGTGCATTCATAGCTCTTTGTAACAATTTGGAGGCCACTGTTGCATACTCCTCTGTGCACCACATTACCAAGTCATCTGCATACATTGCCACTTTGATACCATGTGGTAGTTCAGTAACTAGGTCATTGATGTAGATCAGAAAAAGTGTTGGAGATAGTACCCCTCCCTGTGGAACGCCCTGGCGCAGTAAGACCTTCTTACTCTTAAGACCATCCAGTTGCACTCTGGCTCTCCTGTTATGCAGGTATGCTTTGACCCATTTGTACATCCTGCCATTTACTCCATAATTTCTCAGTTTCTTCAAAAGCCCTTCCTTCCATACCTTATCAAATGCTTTCTTTAGGTCTATCCATGCTGCTAGTACCAGTTTCTTTTCTTGAAACGCATCCTCAATTTCCTGGGAAAGATAGGTTGCCTGATCTTCGGTAGAGTAACACTGTCTAAAGCCTGCTTGTTGTGGGACAAGGAGATTTTCACTTTCCAGGTACCACTGCAGTCTGAGATTGATTATACGTTCCATTGTTTTACACAAACAGCTTGTAAGGCTGATTGGTCTATAGCTGGATGTCATTGAACCATCTTTTCCTGGCTTTAGTAATGGTATCATAATTGCTTCTCTCCATGCCTGTGGCACTTTACCTGTGATCCAGCAAATGTTGTAGATCTGCAGTAGTTTTGCTTTAGCTGCAGTTCCCAAGTTCTTAATCATTTCATTAGACACTCCATCACTACCTGGTGACTTTTTCATTTTTAATTTGGATATTGCCAGCTCTAGCTCTCTTTGTGTAATGGGTATTTCCATGACTTCATGTGCAGTCTCTTCTTGTCTTGCATTTTGTTGTTTTAGACGGGTCTCTTGACGTTTCTCTAGGCTAATTTCAATATTGTTGTCATTTGCAAAGGAGTCTGCAAAGTGATTTGCTGCATGTTTACCTGTTAGAATGTTTCCATCCTTCTTCAGTGTAATTTTTGTGTTCCCTTCTGTACCCTCATCATTCAGCTGTTTTACAAGCTTCCACACTTTTCTTGTGTCTCGTTCTAGATTCATGTACTCTGTTTTCTCTTTCCAACTTCTCCGTCTGGCTTGTAGTTTAGCCCATTGAAATTTGGCTTTAGCATGCTGATAGTTATTGTGGTGTTCCTGGCAGGGGTTATTTTCTGCTTGTTTTCGAGATGTTTCCATGTCATTGTGCAGTTGCTCTAGTTCACTATTCCAGTATGGTTTGTAGTGTTTCCGTGCCCCTCTGGGTATTGTTTCACTGGCAGCTTGTATTATTAGTCTACTGAATTCATCAACTATTTTGTTGATGTCTCTGTCTGTATTTAGATCTTTAGTCAGTACACTGGTGTAATGTTGATACATTTTCCAGTCTGCCTTTTTGTAATTCCATCTGGAGAGAGTGCTGCTCTCCCTGACGGCCTCATTTTGCACCACTAAAAAGACAGGTCGGTGGTCGCTGCCTCCAAGTTGTTTCCCAACAATACGTGTGATATTCCAATCCAGGTCTGGTGAATGGAAAGCAAGGTCTGGTGTAGATGTGGTATGCCATGATCTGGAATAGAATGTGGTGGATCTGTTGCCTGGTTTAATAGTATAAGCCCATTGTCATCCTGCCAATTTTCAAGTTCTTCACCTCTCTTGTCCATATCTTCATAGCCCCAGCTCTGTGAATGGCTGTTAAAGTCTCCACATACAATTATTCTTTCTTTTAATGTAATTGTGTCTAGTGCTAGTGGGCGGTCACTCGGACAGTAGTAGTTTAGTAGATGGAAGTCTGTATTTCCTGTCCTGAGGTGCAGTATTTGATATTCCGCCCCATCCATATACACTTCAATCTGACATGCATTAATGTTGTTCCTTACAAGAGTCAGTATTCCGCCCTTTTGTCTGTTTTTCCTGTCAGATCGGTAGCACTGGTATCCCCTAATCTTCAAGGCTATGTCGTTGTTTAGATGGGTTTCCTGCAAACAGCATATGCTTACTTGTTCTTCATGCAGGATATTTTCTAATTCTATCTTTTTACTGTACCCATCTCTTTTGCTGTTGATGCCTTCAGCATTCCAGTGCATTATTTTGAGTGGTCTTATTTTGGGTTGGCCAGTAACTCTATTCTCTCGCCCCCTGACTCCACAGAGCGATTGAGAAGGACATCCAGTAATATAGGTTGGGCCCTTTCGAGGCTGAGGGCCCGGCGCTGCACCTGCCTGAGTGTCCATCACAGGGCGAGTGCCATATCGATTTGCAGTTATAGGCATGCTTCCCATTGGCGTGAGTGCGTGGCATCCTGATTTTTGTAGTGCGCCTTTTGGCTGGTTGCCTCCGACTTCAGCACTTAAAATTGCTAGAGCAGACTGTGGTCTTGCACGGGTGTAGGAAGGCCTGGCCAGTCTTGGTTTTCAGTCCCTGGTGACTGTTAAGCCCCATCCCCACGACAAGGAGCTGGCCTTGATGGGGAGTCTGGCCTTGACTGGTCATGATATTAGAGTCGAATAATGTCTCTTTTTTTCTTTTTTTTTTTTTGGGGGGGGGGGGGGGATTAGAGATGTGTGTTTTATTGTGGTAATTTTTACTACAATATTGTAATCAAGGGTTAGATCCATTTATTTGTTGATGATAAAGTTGGGCAGACACTCCCAGTTAACCATAATGTAACATATCTGCCTTTTGTCTAACATCCATTTATTTGTTGATGATAAAGTTGGGCAGACACTCCCAGTTAACCATAATGTAACATATCTGCCTTTTGTCTAACATCCATTTATTTGTTGATGATAAAGTTGGGCAGACACTCCCAGTTAACCATAATGTAACACATCTGCCTTTGTCTAACATCCATTTATTTGTTGATGATAAAGTTGGGCAGACACTCCCAGTTAACCATAATGTAACACATCTGCCTTTGTCTAACATCCATTTATTTGTTGATGATAAAGTTGGGCAGACACTCCCAGTTAACCATAATGTAACATATCTGCCTTTTGTCTAACATCCATTTATTTGTTGATGATAAAGTTGGGCAGACACTCCCAGTTAACCATAATGTAACACATCTGCCTTTGTCTAACATCCATTTATTTGTTGATGATAAAGTTGGGCAGACACTCCCAGTTAACCATAATGTAACACATCTGCCTTTGTCTAACATCCATTTATTTGTGGATCTTGAAGAAGATCGGTTGTCAAGCAAATGAAGAAGAAAGTGTTTCAGCAACCACCAGGTAGGGAGGTAACTGTGAAACTAAACAATACAAACACAAAACACTCTATTAGTGTCATTATTTACAGAGAGAAACATGCATGAATGGGTGACTCAAGGCACAACCAATGAAATCACACAACTACACCAACCAATTAAATCACAAATCACACAACACAAAACAACTAATAAAATCACACAACTACACCAACCAATTAAATCACAAATCACACAACTACACCAACCAACCAATGAAATCACACAACTACACCAACCAACCAATGAGATCACACAACTACACCAACCAATTAAATCACAAACCACACAACACAAAACAACTAATAAAATCACACAACTACACCAACCAATTAAATCACAAATCACACAACTACACCAACCAACCAATGAAATCACACAACTACACCAACCAACCAATGAAATCACACAACTACACCAACCAACCAATGAAATCACACAACTACACCAACCAACCAATGAAATCACACAACTACACCAACCAACCAATGAAATCACACATCACAAAACTGACCTGAGGTAGTGTCTGACCCTTGTTTTTCTTCGATCTTTTGGACCAGTTAGCTTTGAGAGGTTTCAAACCTCTATTGCACACACCCGCAAGGATTGTGAGGTAGGATATTGTCTGTTTGGCGATATAAACATCTCATATTGGGATACTGTCAGTTTGGGGTGATATAAACATCTCACATACGTTTTTAAACAAACATAAGAGCTGTTTAGATCAAATAAATGATTCACTTTTGCTATCTATCTATCTATTGACCTTTCGAGCCATAGCCGGCCCATAGCGTATAGACCAAGATACTCCCTCTCTTATTTGAATTTTTTGTTCTAGCAGTTTTCAATTCTTTTAAAGATATTTTATCAAATCTCGCCATTTGTCTCTGTTCTGTGCAAGCAGCTCTATCTCATTGAGGGAGCCGATTCCTGCTGCTCTTGCCTCTCTCATCAACATTCTCAATGTCTCTCTGGGTCTTCCTCTTTTCCTCTTACCTGTTATTCCCACATGAGGGCTTGCTTTGCTATTTGGTTATTATCTCTTATCACATGTCCAACATATGACCATCGTCTTTTCTTTATTACTGAAGACATGAGTGGTTGATTCAACATTACACCAGTGTACTGACTAAAGATATAAATACAGACAGAGACATTAACAAATAGTTGATGAATTCAGTAGACTAATAATACAAGCTGTCAGTGAAACAATACCTAGAGGGGCACGGAAACACTACAAACCATACTGGAGTAGTGAACTAGAGCAACTGCACAATGACATGGAAACATCTCGAAAGCAAGCAGAAAATAACCGTTGCCAGGAACAACACAATAACTACCAGCATGCTAAAGCCAAATTTCAACGGGCTAAACTACAAGCCAGACGGAGAAGCTGGAAAGAGAAAACAGAGTCCTTGAATCTTGAACGAGACACAAGAAAAGTGTGGAAGCTTGTAAAACAGCTGAATGATGAGGGTACAGGAAGGAACACCAAAATTACACTGAAGAAGGATAGAAACATAACAGTTAAGCATGCAGCAAATCACTTTGCAGACTCCTTTGCAAATGACAACAATATTGAAATTAGCCTGGAGAAACGACAAGAGACCCGTTTAAAACAACAAAATGCAAGACAAGAAGAGACCACCCATGAAGTCATGGAAATACCCATTACACAAAGAGAGCTAGAGCTGGTAATATCCACATTAAAAATGAAACAGCATCTAGGAAACAGCTATCCTCTAGTTGAACTATTTCCGGTACTGAGCTATTTATCAACAATATGACTCTTGTATCCTCACAGCAGCAAACTGTGTTAAATCACAAAAATTCGGTGTCCATTCTAAATATACATATACTCTCTTGTTGTTTTAACACAGAAGAGACAAGAAATGATGTCCATGACCTACCTCAACAGATGCCACCAACTTCTCTAACGCTGATGAGTCCAGCTGACGTTTGCCGTTGATGTCCTTGAGCAAACCACCAACATCTTTGACTAAAAGTTCTGTTGTGTTAGAATAGAAGTGGTCAAAGATTTGTCAAGGACAAATGTGTCAAATAACACACTTGTTAAATGTTTTGTTGAGGACAAATATGTCAGATAGCAAACGTGTTAAATGTTTTGTCGAGGACAAATGTGTCAAATAACACACTTGTTAAATGTTTTGTTGAGGACAAATGTGTCAGATAGCAAATGTGTTAAATGTTTTGTCGAGGACAAATGTGTCAGATAGCAAATGTGTTAAATGTTTTGTTGAGGACAAATGTGTCAAATAACACACTTGTTAAATGTTTTGTTGAGGACAATGTGTTAAATAGCAAATATGTTAAGTGTTTTGTTGAGGACAAATGTGTTAAATAGCACACTTGTTAAAGTTTTTTAAAAATTGATGATCTGCATATTCCTTAGGGACAAAACAAATGTTCCATGAGGGACAAAACAAATGTTCCATGAGGGACAAAAATGTTCCATGAGGGACAAAACAAATGTTCCATGAGGGACAAAACAAATGTTCCATGAGGGACAAAACAAATGTTCCATGAGGAACAAAACAAATGTTCTCAGGGATAAAACAAATGTTCCGTGAGGGACAAAATAAATGTTTTCAAAGTTATGAAATAAAGGGACAAGACAGAAAGATATGTCAGAAACCAGATTTGTCAAAAATAGCAAATAAATAAAGACAATGAAGAAAAGAGAATAAAACAATCAGAATCACAGCTATCTTTCCTTACTTGACGAGCTTTCTTTGACTTTGTTCCAGACTGATTCTTTTTCAACACTGGCCGCATCTACAAACCAAAAAGGACAATTATTTATTGAACAAAGTGTATGTACAGACACACATAAATCTAGAGAACAAAGTGTATGTACAGACACACATAAATCTAGAGAACAAAGTTTATGTACAGACACATAAATCTAGAGAACAAAGTTTATGTACAGACACACATAAATCTACAGAACAAAGTGTATGTACAGACACACATAAATCTACAGAACAAAGTTTATGTACAGACACACATAAATCTACAGAACAAAGTTTATGTACAGACACACATAAATCTAGAGAACAAAGTTATGTACAGACACACATAAATCTAGAGAACAAAGTTTATGTACAGACACACATAAATCTACAGAACAAAGTTTATGTACAGACACACATAAATCTAGAGAACAAAGTTTATGTACAGACACACATAAATCTAGAGAACAAAGTTTATGTACAGACACACATAAATCTAGAGAACAAAGTTTATGTACAGACACACATAAATCTAGAGAACAAAGTTTATGTACAGACACACATAAATCTAGAGAACAAAGTTTATGTACAGACACACATAAATCTAGAGAACAAAGTTTATGTACAGACACACATAAATCTAGAGAACAAAGTTTATGTACAGACACACATAAATCTAGAGAACAAAGTGTATGTACAGACACACATAAATCTAGAGAACAAAGTGTATGTACAGACACACATAAATCTAGAGAACAAAGTTTATGTACAGACACACATAAATCTAGAGAACAAAGTTTATGTACAGACACACATAAATCTAGAGAACAAAGTTTATGTACAGACACACATAAATCTAGAGAACAAAGTTTATGTACAGACACACATAAATCTACAGAACAAAGTGTATGTACAGACACACATAAATCTAGAGAACAAAGTGTATGTACAGACACACATAAATCTACAGAACAAAGTGTATGTACAGACACACATAAATCTACAGAACAAAGTGTATGTACAGACACACATAAATCTACAGAACAAAGTGTATGTACAGACACACATAAATCTACAGAACAAAGTGTATGTACAGACACACATAAATCTAGAGACCAAAGTGTATGTACAGACACACATAAATCTAGAGAACAAAGTGTATGTACAGACACACATAAATCTACAGAACAAAGTGTATGTACAGACACACATAAATCTACAGAACAAAGTGTATGTACAGACACACATAAATCTACAGAACAAAGTGTATGTAAAGACACACATAAATCTACAGAACAAAGTGTATGTACAGACACACATAAATCTACAGAACAAAGTGTATGTACAGACACACATAAATCTAGAGAACAAAGTTTATGTACAGACACACATAAATCTACAGAACAAAGTGTATGTACAGACACACATAAATCTACAGAACAAAGTGTATGCACAGACACACATAAATCTAGAGAACAAAGTTTATGTACAGACACATAAATCTAGAGAACAAAGTTTATGTACAGACACACATAAATCTACAGAACAAAGTTTATGTACAGACACACATAAATCTACTGAACAAAGTTTATGTACAGACACACATAAATCTAGAGAACAAAGTTTATGTACAGACACACATAAATCTAGAGAACAAAGTGTATGCACAGACACACATAAATCTAGAGAACAAAGTGTATGCACAGACACACATAAATCTAGAGAACAAAGTTTATGTACAGACACACATAAATCTACTGAACAAAGTTTATGTACAGACACACATAAATCTACAGAACAAAGTGTATGTACAGACACACATAAATCTACAGAACAAAGTGTATGTACAGACACACATAAATCTACAGAACAAAGTTTATGTACAGACACACATAAATCTACAGAACAAAGTTTATGTACAGACACACATAAATCTAGAGAACAAAGTTTATGTACAGACACACATAAATCTACAGAACAAAGTGTATGTACAGACACACATAAATCTACAGAACAAAGTGTATGCACAGACACACATAAATCTACAGAACAAAGTGTATGTACAGACACACATAAATCTAGAGAACAAAGTGTATGTACAGACACACATAAATCTACAGAACAAAGTGTATGTACAGACACACATAAATCTACAGAACAAAGTGTATGTACAGACACACATAAATCTACAGAACAAAGTGTATGTACAGACACACATAAATCTAGAGAACAAAGTGTATGTACAGACACACATAAATCTAGAGAACAAAGTGTATGTACAGACACACATAAATCTAGAGAACAAAGTGTATGTACAGACACACATAAATCTACAGAACAAAGTGTATGTACAGACACACATAAATCTACAGAACAAAGTGTATGTAAAGACACACATAAATCTACAGAACAAAGTGTATGTACAGACACACATAAATCTACAGAACAAAGTGTATGTACAGACACACATAAATCTACAGAACAAAGTTTATGTACAGACACACATAAATCTACAGAACAAAGTGTATGTACAGACACACATAAATCTACAGAACAAAGTGTATGCACAGACACACATAAATCTAGAGAACAAAGTTTATGTACAGACACATAAATCTAGAGAACAAAGTTTATGTACAGACACACATAAATCTACAGAACAAAGTTTATGTACAGACACACATAAATCTACTGAACAAAGTTTATGTACAGACACACATAAATCTAGAGAACAAAGTTTATGTACAGACACACATAAATCTAGAGAACAAAGTGTATGCACAGACACACATAAATCTAGAGAACAAAGTGTATGCACAGACACACATAAATCTAGAGAACAAAGTTTATGTACAGACACACATAAATCTACTGAACAAAGTTTATGTACAGACACACATAAATCTACAGAACAAAGTGTATGTACAGACACACATAAATCTACAGAACAAAGTTTATGTACAGACACACATAAATCTACAGAACAAAGTTTATGTACAGACACACATAAATCTAGAGAACAAAGTTTATGTACAGACACACATAAATCTACAGAACAAAGTGTATGTACAGACACACATAAATCTACAGAACAAAGTGTATGCACAGACACACATAAATCTACAGAACAAAGTGTATGTACAGACACACATAAATCTAGAGAACAAAGTGTATGTACAGACACACATAAATCTACAGAACAAAGTGTATGCACAGACACACATAAATCTACAGAACAAAGTGTATGTACAGACACACATAAATCTACAGAACAAAGTGTATGTACAGACACACATAAATCTACAGAACAAAGTGTATGTACAGACACACATAAATCTACAGAACAAAGTTTATGTACAGACACACATAAATCTACAGAACAAAGTTTATGTACAGACACACATAAATCTACAGAACAAAGTTTATGTACAGACACACATAAATCTAGAGAACAAAGTTTATGTACAGACACACATAAATCTACAGAACAAAGTGTATGCACAGACACACATAAATCTACAGAACAAAGTTTATGTACAGACACACATAAATCTAGAGAATAAAGTTTATGTACAGACACACATAAATCTAGAGAACAAAGTTTATGTACAGACACATAAATCTACAGAACAAAGTTTATGTACAGACACACATAAATCTAGAGAAGAAAGTTTATGTACAGACACACATAAATCTAGAGAAGAAAGTTTATGTACAGACACACATAAATCTACAGAACAAAGTTTATGTACAGACACACATAAATCTACAGAACAAAGTTTATGTACAGACACACATAAATCTAGAGAACAAAGTTATGTACAGACACACATTTATCTAGAGAACAAAGTTTATGTACAGACACACATAAATCTAGAGAACAAAGTTTATGTACAGACACACATAAATATAGAGAACAAAATATATGCCATCATCATCAAGTACTATGTTTGCTGGCATAGGTGATCATATATTATATATAGATATTTATCATTTCTGTTGTTGACCTTCTGCCAAGACATTCTCTTAAGCTGTCTGGTATCTTTTCTCTTTGCTTCTCTCTATCTCTTCGTCCCTCAATTTTCCCAGTTGTTACAATATATTCCAGCTGTTCCCTTCTCATTACATGGCCAAAAAAAGATGATTGTTTCTTCCTAATATTCGAAATTAGCTCTCTTTTTTATTTGGGTTCCTCCAGAATGTTTTCATTACTCTTCTTAGCTGCCCATGGTATTCTCAACATTCTTCTATAAAACCATATTTTCACTGCCTCCAGTTATTTTTTTTGTCTGCATCCTATTGTCCACGATTCACATCCATATATATCAAGACTGACAGGAGAAATTTTTTCTTCTTGCTACAAGGGAAATCTCAGCCGTCTGTGGGACATCAAACAAACCTTGGTAACACAGGATTGACAGTGGACAACGCTTTGTGTGACCCAAACGCACATTTGATTGACGGACTGAGGGCAGCCGTGTGAACAGACAATGTAACCACTGCCAGTAGCCATGACGCCATGCATTCAAATTTCAGGTCTTAAATCTAACATAGTCCAGGAAATGATTATAGCATTCAATTCCCAAGTGTCTGCTTGGGTAAACACACAGCTGTGTAGCAAAAGTTCATAGAAAATACTATTTTTGGAACTCCTAATGTAACATGAAAGTGTTAGTAATTTTTTATAATGATATCGTGACAACATGAGGTAGGAATCAGAATCTAGAGTTAACAAGAAACATGAAATTTGGAGAGTGTCTTCCTTCTGTGATGTACAAACCCATTAAGAAAACACAGGTATCATTTATTGCTAGATTTTATGTACAAAAAACATACATGTACGTATTAACGCCTAACCAAAATTGTTGAACATAAAATCATGAATTTTGGTGAATGTATGCCTACGACAAGTTTTATTAAGAAATTCACTTTAAAATCATGAAAATTGGTACCAGGCTTTATTTTAGGGAATTTTTAGAAAAAGGTAAAGTGTCATTGTAACATAATTCACTAAATGGTGTAGAACAGATGTTTTTTAATGACACCAACAAAGAGATGTAAACTGGTGACCACACACTGATACTTGTTTTGTTATATACATTAACCCTAGATATGACACCAACAAAGAGATGTAAACTGGTAACCACACGCTGATACTTGTTTTGTTATATACATTAACCCTAGATATTACACCAACAAAGAGATGTAAACTGGTAACCACACACGGATACTTGTTTTGTTATATACATTAACCCTAGCTTACAATACCTATCTGTGGCTTACGTGGGTTTTTTTTTTACTAAATTACTACCACTTACTTGTAACATTAGAAGCTCTAAAAATAGTGTTTCCGTTGAACTTTTTGATGCATACCTGTGTGTTGACACTAGGAGAGACACGGGGAACTAGAATTTCTTGTTTAGGTTTATTTATAACACGAATTTGACCGCTGAGGTCGCATGTTTTACAATGTATATCAGCACGGGTGCCATAAGTCTGTCATTAGTTTCGACTACCTCATAGCATTATTCGCTGCGTTTCCTGAGTTACATACAAAGAGTTGTCTATGTCAGCTGGCGGCAGAAAAAATTTCCCTGGTCATCGCAAAAATAGAAAGATCAATCAATTTGAAAACTGGCAATTTTTTTCACATTATATGAGATCATATCTCACAAAATCAGCGGAAGGAAAAGAAAAATCTAACAGCAACAGAAACAAATCCAACACTCAGGGGTCACCAGAAGTGGTAATTAGGGAGGCACATGGAGGGCTGAAATGTCTTCTTTCCTTATTTACCTTTCAGCGTCGAGGGGAGATATAATTTGGGTATTTTGCTCTTCTGTTCACCTCTGCTGCTGTTATGTTTCCTAGTGCTTCTAATATTCCATCGTTCCATCTTTTTCGTGGTCAACCCTTGGGTATGGTATTCCCACAACGTTTATTGAAGGCTTGTTGTGTTGTTTTTTTATCTTTCTGCCTTGTCATGTGGCCAAACCATTTTATCTGTTGTTTCTTTATATAGTCTATGGCGGGGATTATTCCTAGCTTTTTTCTCAGTTCTTCATTTCTAATCTTATCTCTCAGACTGTTTTCTGTCAATGTGAAATGTCTGAACATGTCAAAATGTCAAATTTGAAAGAATTTAGGTCAGTTTTACTAAGTCGATAATCTAGGATTCAAATGTTTGTCCAGACTTACTGATCTAGGTACTCATTATCATGCTCCCTCAACTACTTAACACAGAAAGATTAAATGTGGAGATAATGCAAGCTACTAGAGCACATTCTAAGCAATCATACTTGTAACAACTTTATCAGCAACGCATGCTTATAACATCAGTAGGCTGTTTTTGTTGGCTGCAAGGCCTAGAAAGTTCTTCCTATGATAACACTAGATGACAACACTACCATTAAATTGACAAACTCAAAATGTTTTTTAAATCAACAGTTTGCCACAGGCAAATATCCCCCCCCCCCCCCCCCCCCCCCCACCATCTTCCTAGCCTTGGTGGCTGAGTGGTTAGTGTGCTCGGTGGCTGAGTAGTTAGTGTGCTCGCTTCCTGACCAGAAGGGTCCGGGTTTGATCCCCAGCAGTGGCAGATTTTTTTCTGATTGACAAGGCGTCCAGGGTTCACCCCGCCTCTATAAATGGTTACCAGAGATTTTTCTGGGAAGCAAAGGCAGTCTGGCATGATACTAACCACATCACCCAAAAATGTGCAGTGTTCATAAAACAATTTCATAATTATTGCCTCTGGTGACCTCTAATTGTTGGATTTGTTTCCTTTAATGTTAGATTATATTTTTTCAAACGCAACATGCTCTTCGTTAAATTTACAAAGGAGTAATAATGCTGCTACTTTTGTTAATCAATTTTGCTAATTTTCAACAAATTAATTTTGTTATTTCTTCCTCATGACGGGAGACTTCGGCTGTCAGCATGACATCAAACAAACCTTAGTAACATGGGATTGGCAGAGAACAATGCAAAGAGGAAGCCGAACATACAGCTCAAATGACTGACTGGAAGCCAAACTTATAAACAGACAATGTACACCACTGTAGCCACGGCAACATGTGTTCAGACCATAAACCAAACGTAAACCAGGGAATGATTACAGTATCTGATATTTGTATTTCCCCTAGTGTAAACACACGGCTGTGTAGCAAGAGTTCAAAGGAAATACTATTTTTGTCATTCCAAATATAACATTTATTATGAAGGTTTCATAAAAACATGATTCGCTCATAGATGACCTAATCTAGGGCTAATCTGCTCAGGTAAGTTTTATTTGTTTGAAGTTTTCATGAGATGTTTGATTGTGTGCAGTGTTCATGAGATGTTTGATTGTGTGCAGTGTTCATGAGATGTTTGATTGTGTGCAGTGTTCATGAGATGTTTGATTGTGTGCAGTGTTCATGAGATGTTTGATTGTGTGCAGTGTTCATGAGATGTTTGATTGTGTGCAGTGTTCATGAGATGTTTGATTGTGTGCAGTGTTCATGAGATGTTTGATTGTGTGCAGTGTTCATGAGATGTTTGATTGTGTGCAGTGTTCATGAGATGTTTGATTGTGTGCAGTGTTCATGAGATGTTTGATTGTGTGCAGTGTTCATGAGATGTTTGATTGTGTGCAGTGTTCATGAGATGTTTGATTGTGTGCAGTATTCATGAGATGTTTGATTGTGTGCAGTGTTCATGAGATGTTTGATTGTGTGCAGTGTTCATGAGATGTTTGATTGTGTGCAGTGTTCATGAGATGTTTGATTGTGTGCAGTGTTCATGAGATGTTTGATTGTGTGCAGGACAGTTTTTGGTGTGTCTGATTGAATACAGAAGAGATGAGAGAAGAGGAAGAAAGAAGCAGGACTTACCAATGCCTTGAATGTTCAGGATATGTACATAATCTAAACAGTCCAACATGAGAGCTAGCATTGGGATGTGGGATCCCTGCAGGAGCTCGGAGATTCTCGTTCTAAATGGGCCTTGGACTAAGTGGTACTGCAGGAGCACATATAATAAAACAGTCAGCACATACTTTCACATATAGGGTGGGTCTGTATGATGAGTGACAAAACAATGTTCCATAATTAAACTTGTATCTTATCTTAAACTTGTATCTATCTTAAACTTGTATCTATCTTAAACTTGTATCTATCTTAAACTTGTATCTATCTTAAACTTGTATCTATCTTAAACTTGTATCTATCTTAAACTTGTATCTATCTTAAACTTGTATCTATCTTAAACTTGTATCTATCTTAAATTTGTATCTATCTTAAACTTCTATCAATCTTAAACTTGTATCTATCTTAAACTTCTATCAATCTTAAACTTGTATCTATCTTAAACTTGTATCTATCTTAAACTTGTATCTATCTTAAACTTGTATCTATCTTAAACTTGTATCTATCTTAAACTTGTATCTATCTTAAACTTGTATCTATCTTAAACTTGTATCTATCTTAAACTTGTATCTATCTTAAACTTGTATCTATCTTAAACTTGTTTGTAAAAAAAAAAACAACTTTGTTAACTAGTTATAGTTGTAGCTTCCACTTGTTTCATCAGGTCTTCTTCCATTTGTTTCCACTGTTCCCTCACAGTTTTCTTCCATTTGTTTCCACTGTTCCCTCACAGTCTTCTTCCATCTGTTTCCACTGTTCCCTCACAGTTTTCTTCCATTTGTTTCCACTGTTCCCTCACAGTTTTCTTCCATTTGTTTCCACTGTTCCCTAACAGTTTTCTTTCCATTTGTTTCCACTGTTCCCGCAGTTTTCTTCCATTTGTTTCCACTGTTCCCTCACAGTTTTCTTCCATTTGTTTCCACTGTTCCCTCACAGTTTTCTTCCATTTGCTTCCACTGTTCCCTCACAGTTTTCTTCCATTTGTTTCCACTGTTCCCTCACAGTTTTCTTCCATTTGTTTCCACTGTTCCCTCACAGTTTTCTTCCATCTGTTTCCACTGTTCCCTCACAGTCTTCTTCCATTTGTTTCCACTGTTCCCTCACAGTTTTCTTCCATTTGTTTCCACTGTTCCCTCACAGTTTTCTTCCATTTTTTTCCACTGTTCCCTCATAGTTTTCTTCCATTTGTTTCCACTGTTCCCTCACAGTTTTCTTCCATTTGTTTCCACTGTTCCCTCACAGTTTTCTTCCATCTGTTTCACTGTTCCCTCACAGTTTTCTTCCATTTGTTTCCACTGTTCCCTCACGGTTTTCTTCCATTTGTTTCCACTGTTCCCTCACAGTTTTCTTCCATTTGTTTCCACTGTTCCCTCACAGTTTTCTTCCATTTGTTTCAACAACACAGTTCTAAACAAACATCACCCTCTCAACTTTCACACAACAGATACTCTCACATTTTGAAGGCAGATACCACCCTACCTGTCTGGGATCTTTGAACTGTTCACACTGGTTTGCAAACTCCTGCAGTTCTGACATTCGGACCTTCATCAGCTCCACCGGTTTATGGTTCACTTTGTCATTGTCCCCGTCTTCATTTTGAGAGTTGTCATTGCCGTTGACAACAGAAGCCCCTGTCAGTTCTCGGCCCGACATCACAGCTAGCAACAAAGTGTGGAGCTGCAGCCAGCGAAGTCCCAACCAGGCTTCCTGTAAGAATGGTTACAAGTCATCACTGGTGAATGTTATGTGGAATGATGAGAATTTTTTATGAAAGATTCTAGCTTGTCTTGTTTGTATCTTAGTCTAGCTCCTCAATACCACTTTATGTTGGTTTTATATGGATCAATTACTGCAAGGACATATCACTGCTACTCAGAGACACTGCTCAAACCTCATGGTTGCTTCAATCATTGTAAGACTTTCATACACACAAGCCACTCATCTCAGTCTGGACACCTCACATAATACAGACAATTTGCTGAAACAGACATATTGCTAGAGAATTCTGTCTTTGCAGATATTTTATTGGAGAACTTTGTACAGAGGTTTCACTGCATAAACATTTCACTGAAAACAGACATTTCACAAGAGAATTCAATCTGTACAGACATTTCACAAGAGAATTCAGTCTGTACAGACATTTCACAAGAGAATTTAGTCTGTACAGAGATTTTCCTAGAGAATTTAGTCTGTACAGAGATTTTACTAGAGAATTTAGTCTGTACAGAGATTTTACTAGAGAATTTAGTCTGTACAGAGATTTTCCTAGAGAATTTAGTCTGAACAGAGATTTTACTAGAGAATTTAGTCTGTACAGAGATTTTACTAGAGAATTTAGTCTGTACAGAGATTTTCCTAGAGAATTTAGTCTGAACAGAGATTTTACTAGAGAATTTAGTCTGTACAGAGATTTTACTGCATAAACATGTCACAGAAAACAGACACTCACCCAGTACAAACACACTCAGGAATGCTTCCCCCCCCCCCCCCCCCAGGTACACCTCCCCTCCATCCAACCTCAAAGTACCCTCACTCTGCCCAAATTCTCAATGTCTCACCTACCTCCTCTTTCCTGGACCTCACCCTGTCCTCCTCTGACTGCAACCTGCAACATGACAAGTACATGCGTGTATGTTGGTTACCTTGTCACATGATCTCAACAGACAGAACCTACCATGTGATCTCAGTGAACTTACATTTCAAACAAATTGATCACACTTCTGTGTTCACCAACAGAAGAGGTCAGCATTATCCCAGTGAGAGAGTGATGTGATGGCTGGATCCCTGACAGACTTACATTATCCCAGTGAGAGAGTGATGTGATGGCTAGATCCCTGACAGACTTACATTATCCCAGTGAGAGAGTGGTGTGATGGCTAGATCCCTGACAGACTTACATTATCCCAGTGGAAGAGTGATGTGATGGCTGGATCCCTGACAGACTTACATTATCCCAGTGAGAGAGTGATGTGATGGCTAGATCCCTGGCAGACTTACATTATCCCAGTGAGAAAGTGATGTGATGGATAGATCCCTTACAGACATACATTATCCCAGTGGGAGTGATGTGATGGCTGGATCCCTGACAGACTTACATTATCCCAGTGAGAGAGTGATGTGATGGCTGGATCCCTGACAGACTTACATTATCCCAGTGAGAAAATGATGTGATGGCTAGATCCCTGACAGACTTACATTATCCCAGTGAGAAAGTGATGTGATGTCTAGATCCCTGATAGACTTACATTATCCCAGTGGAAGAGTGATGTGATGGCTGGATCCCTGACAGACTTACATTATCCCAGTGAGAGAGTGGTGTGATGGCTAGATCCCTGACAGACTTACATTATCCCAGTGAGAAAGTGATGTGATGGCTAGATCCCTGACAGACTTACATTATCCCAGTGAGAGAGTGATGTGATGGCTGGATCCCTGACAGACTTACATTATCCCAGTGAGAAAATGATGTGATGGCTAGATCCCTGACAGACTTACATTATCCTAATGAGAGAGTGGTGTGATGGCTAGATCCCTGGCAGACTTACATTATCCCAGTGGAAGAGTGATGTGATGGCTAGATCCCTGGCAGACTTACATTATCCTAGTGGAAGAGTGATGTGATGGCTAGGTCCCTGACAGACTTACATTATCCCAGTGGAAGAGTGATGGCTAGATCCCTGACAGACTTACATTATCCCAGTGAGAAAATGATGTGATGGCTAGATCCCTGACAGTCTTACATTATCCCAGTGGAAGAGTGATGTGATGGCTAGATCCCTGACAGACTTACATTATCCCAGTGGAAGAGTGATATGATGGCTAGATCCCTGACATACTTACATTATCCCAGTGGAAGAGTGATGTGATGGCTGGATCCCTGACAGACTTACATTATCCCAGTGAGAAAATGATGTGATGGCTAGATCCCTGACAGACTTACATTATCCTAGTGGAAGAGTGATGTGATGGCTAGATCCCTGACAGACTTATATTATCCCAGTGAGAGAGTGATGTGATGGCTAGATCCCTGACAGACTTACATTATCCCAGTGAGAAAATGATGTGATGGCTAGATCCCTGACAGACTTACATTATCCCAGTGGAAGAGTGATGTGATGGCTAGATCCCTGACAGACTTACATTATCCCAGTGAGAGAGTGATGTGATGGCTAGATCCCTGACAGACTTACATTATCCCAGTGGAAGAGTGATGGCTAGATCCCTGACAGACTTACATTATCCCAGTGAGAAAATGATGTGATGGCTAGATCCCTGACAGATTTGCTCTAGTCAACGCAGTATCAAATCGATATTTGGTTTAATCTTTATCCTCTTGGGCCGAAGACAGCAGATAGGGTGAAAGACAGCAGATAGGGTGAAAGACAGCAGATAGGGTGAAAGACAGCAGATAGGGTGGAAGACAGCAGATAGGGTGGAAGACAGCAGATAGGGTGGAAGACAGCAGATAGGGTGGAAGACAGCAGATAAGGTGGAAGACAGCAGATAGGGTGGAAGACAGCAGATAGGGTGGAAGACAGCAGATAGGGTGGAAGACAGCAGATAGGGTGGAAGACAGCAGATAGGGTGGAAGACAGCAGATAGGGTGGAAGACAGCAGATAGGGTGGAAGACAGCAGACAGGGTGGAAGACAGCAGACAGGGTGGAAGACAGCAGATAGGGTGGAAGACAGCAGATAGGGTGGAAGACAGCAGATAGGGTGGAAGACAGCAGATAGGGTGGAAGACAGCAGATAGGGTGGAAGACAGCAGATAGGGTGGAAGACAGCAGATAGGGTGGAAGACATAGTTTTCCAAAACTGATGATTTGCTGCTAGCTCTTGTAGTTCTTGGTTGTTTCTTAGTCCCATGATCGAGCTTTCTCCAGTAATTGTTCTGCATAGTGATTCTCTTGGTCTGCCTTGTTTTATTTTACCAGATGGCCTCCAGAGGAATGTCAGATAGGCAAGTCTTTCTTCAATCTTTCTGAGCACACGACAGATGCACTTCTAATGCCTTCTTAGAAATAGTTGGTTTACACAGATAATAAATATAAAATTGTTGAGAGCTCCGGCCACCTCATCTTCATTGTATCATTTCTGCCAGGCAATATGGTGGACAGGGAACCGTTGAGGCACTGTCTGAAAAGTGTTCCTTGTTGCAGTTTCCTCATATTCCAAGTGCAGCTTGTTGATGAAGCCACTGAGTAGTGCTCTGTGCACACCGTGAGCTCCATTTGGATGGTGTTTCTATATTCAGATTGTTTGCAATAAATGACATCATATGACGAAGGACAGTTCAGATGAGTTCACTGTCGGTGCTATAATACGCCTTATGTTGTTTGACGTGTGTCGTGTTTGCTATGACGGGGACTGCAGCTGCCTTTCTTTGTTTGGATATTCAATGACATTCAGATGATTCCACTGGCACAGGCGGTTGAGCAATAATGAATTTCCATTCATTTGCAGTGATAGCGGGGCCTTCGAATAACCATAACCATTCATGCCAAATTATAAAGTTTCCTTTTTTTTTCATGTTTTCTTCGTACCAAATGGAAGACCTCATTTCATTGTTCCAATTTTTCATTGTTTAGTTCCTTTTGGTCTATTTAGATCCTACCTGCCCTATTGTCTATTTATCTTTTAACCAGACTCTATGTAAATCCTGGCATAAACTAAATGGCTAAACATATGTGACTGAATTTGGCATGATGTACAGTGCGTCAAAATTAACAAAAGAGAGTTAACAAAACAGAAACCATATCTAGCTAACTGATCTGATGTTGCACATACAGAGAATGAGAAAGAGAAGTGAAAAAAGAGTGAGAAAGAGAAAGAAAAATTACTTACAAACTCGGTGAGTCCCAACAAAGTGCAATCATTAAATCTCGATTGTCATAGATTGTGTTCGGATCAATACCTGCAGGCAGAAATATAAATAATGACAATAAGAATATTCACATAGATGGATGTTTTGTGGTTACACCATCATATAGGAAGTGCAGCTTCTACAGGTATGACACAAACAATAACAATCATACCAGAACTCTTACAGGTATGACGCAAACAATAACTATCATACCAGAACTCTTACAGGTATGACACAAAACAATAACAATCATACCAGAACTCTTACAGGTATGACACAAACAATAACAATCATACCAGAACTCTTACAGGTATGACACAAACAACAATCATACCAGAACTCTTACAGGTATGACACAAACAATAACAATTATATCAGAACTCTTACAGGTATAACACAAAACAATAACAATCATACCAGAACTCTTACAGGTATGACACAAACAATAGCAATCATACCAGAATTACAGGTATGACACAAGACAATAACAATCATACCAGAACTCTTACAGGTATGACACAAACAATAACAATTATATCAGAACTCTTACAGGTATAACACAAAACAATAACAATCATACCAGAACTCTTACAGGTATGACACAAACAATAGCAATCATACCAGAATTACAGGTATGACACAAGACAATAACAATCATACCAGAACTCTTACAGGTATGACACAAAACAATAACAATCATACCAGAACTCTTACAGGTATGACACAAAACAATAACAATCATACCAGAACTCTTACAGGTATGACACAAACAATAACAATCATACCAGAACTCTTACAGGTATGACACAAACAATAACAATCATACCAGAACTCTTACAGGTATGACACAAACAATAACAATTATATCAGAACTCTTACAGGTATAACACAAAACAATAACAATCATACCAGAACTCTTACAGGTATGACACAAACAATAGCAATCATACCAGAATTACAGGTATGACACAAGACAATAACAATCATACCAGAACTCTTACAGGTATGACACAAAACAATAACAATCATACCAGAACTCTTACAGGTATGACACAAAACAATAACAATCATACCAGAACTCTTACAGGTATGACACAAAACAATAACAATCATACCAGAACTCTTACAGGTATGACACAAAACAATAACAATCATACCAGAACTCTTACAGGTATGACACAAACAATAACAATCATACCAGAATTACAGGTATAACACAAAACAATAACAATCATACCAGAACTCTTACAGGTATTACACAAAACAATAACAATCATACCAGAACTCTTACAGGTATGACACAAAACAATAACAATCATACCAGAACTCTTACAGGTATGACACAAAACAATAACAATCATACCAGAACTCATACAGTTATGACACAAAACAATAACAATCATACCAGAACTCATACAGTTATGACACAAAACAATAACAATCATACCAGAATTACAGGTATGACACAAAACAATAACAATCATACCAGAACTCTTACAGGTATGAAACAACAATTCTAAAGTTCTTACAGGAATGACATAAACAACAACAATTATCATGAAACCTATCTTCTATAGAACTAACTGCAAGAGAACCATAATTGAAAAAAAATAACTTCTAGAAGACTTCTCTCACGTTAGTAATCTCACAACCAATGACACAGACTAGAACTCTCACTAACTTCCCACCAACAACACAGACTAGGACTCTCACTAACTTACCACCAACAACACAGACTAGAACTCTCACTAACTTACCACCAACAACACAGACTAGAGCTCTCACTAACTTACAACCAACAACACAGACTAGAACTCTCACTAACTTACCACCAACAACACAGACCAGAACTCTCACTAACTTACCACAAACAACACAGACTAGAACTCTCACTAACTTACAACCAACAACACAGACTAGAACTCTCACTAACTTACCACCAACAACACAGACTAGAGCTCTCACTAACTTACCACCAACAACACAGACTAGAACTCTCACTAACTTACCACCAACAACACAGACCAGAACTCTCACTAACTTACCACAAACAACACAGACTAGAACTCTCACTAACTTACAACCAACAACACAGACTAGAACTCTCACTAACTTACCACCAACAACACAGACTAGAACTCTCACTAACTTACCACCAACAACACAGACTAGAACTCTCACTAACTTACCACCAACAACACAGACTAGAACTCTCACTAACTTACCACCAACAACACAGACTAGAACTCTCACTAACTTACCACCAACAACACAGACTAGAACTCTCACTAACTTACCACCAACAACACAGACTAGAGCTCTCACTAACTTACCACCAACAACACAGACTAGAACTCTCACTAACTTACCACCAACAACACAGACTAGAACTCTCACTAACTTACCACAAACAACACAGACTAGAACTCTCACTAACTTACCACAAACAACACAGACTAGAACTCTCACTAACTTACAACCAACAACACAGACCAGAACTCTCACTAACTTACAAGCAACAACACAGACCAGAACTCTCAATAACTTACCACTAACAACACAGACCAGAACTCTCACTAACTTACAAGCAACAACACAGACTAGAACTCTCACTAACTTACCACTAAAAACACAGACCAGAACTCTCACTAACTTACAAGCAACAACACAGACCAGAACTCTCACTAACTTACCACTAACAACACAGACCAGAACTCTCACTAACTTACAAGCAACAACACAGACCAGAACTCTCACTAACTTACCACTAACAACACAGACCAGAACTCTCACTAACTTACAAGCAACAACACAGACCAGAACTCTCAATAACTTACCACTAACAACACAGACCAGAACTCTCACTAACTTACAAGCAACAACACAGACCAGAACTCTCAATAACTTACCACTAACAACACAGACCAGAACTCTCACTAACTTACAAGCAACAACACAGACCAGAACTCTCAATAACTTACCACTAACAACACAGACCAGAACTCTCACTAACTTACCACCAACAACACAGACTAGAACTCTCACTAACTTACAAGCAACAACACAGACCAGAACTCTCACTAACTTACAAGCAACAACACAGACCAGAACTCTCACTAACTTACCACAAATAACACAGACTAGAACTCTCACTAACTTACAAGCAACAACACAGACCAGAACTCTCACTAACTTACAAGCAACAACACAGACCAGAACTCTCAATAACTTACCACTAACAACACAGACCAGAACTCTCACTAACTTACAAGCAACGACACAGACCAGAACTCTCAATAACTTACCACTAACAACACAGACCAGAACTCTCACTAACTTACAAGCAACAACACAGACTAGAACTCTCACTAACTTACCACTAAAAACACAGACTAGAACTCTCACTGACTTACAAGCAACAACACAGACCAGAACTCTCACTGACCTACAAACAACAATACAGACTAGAACTCTCACTAACCTACAAACAACAACACAGACTAGAACTCTCACTAACCTACAAACAACAACACAGACTAGAACTCTCACTAACTTACAAACAACAACACAGACTAGAACTCTCACTAACCTACAAACAACAACACAGACTAGAACTCTCACTAACGTACCACCAACAACACAGACTAGAACTCTCACTAACGTACCACCAACAACACAGACCAGAACTCTCACTAACTTACAACCAACAACACAGACTAGAACTCTCACTAACTTACAACCAACAACACATTCCAGAACTCTCACTAACGTACCACCAACAACACAGACTAGAACTCTTACTAACTTACCACCAACAACACAGACCAGAACTCTCACTAACTTACAACCAACAACACATTCCAGAACTCTCACTAATTTACAACCAACAACACAGACCAGAACTCTCACCAACTTACAACCAACAACGCAGACCAGAACTCTCACTAACTTACCACCAACAACACAGACTAGAACTCTCCCTAACCTACAACTAACAACACAGACTAGATCTATCACTTACTTACAACCAACAACCCAGACGTTAGAGCAGACTTACGTTTGTCTGTGAGAGGGTGGACACTCATAGACTTGACTGTCTCCTCCGTGGAGTCATGACTATCAGTCTGCATAATTAGGTCCAGTAAAAGTTTCTCTGTGTTGGCGTGGTGGAACTGTAGAGAATTGTTGAGTCGATTCTGAAACTCGACAAACTCTTGTATCTGAGGACACACACAGTGAGGAACATAGGTTAAAAGTTGGTTAAAAAGTGGAAAAACGTAAGTTAAAGTTTATTAAAAAGTTGGAAAACATAAGTTAAAGTTTATTAAAAATTAGGAAAACATAAGTTAAAGTTGATTAAAAATTGGGAAAACATAAGTTAAAGTTGATTAAAAATTAGGAAAACATAAGTTAAAGTTGATTAAAAAGTGGAAAAACGTAAGTTAAAGTTTATTAAAAAGTTGGAAAACATAAGTTAAAGTTGATTAAAAATTAGGAAAACATAAGTTAAAGTTGATTAAAAATTGGAAAACATAAGTTAAAGTTGATTAAAAATTAGGAAGTTAAAGTTGATTAAAAATTGGGAAAACATAAGTTAAAGTTGATTAAAAATTAGGAAAACATAAGTTAAAGTTGATTAAAAAGTGGAAAAACGTAAGTTAAAGTTTATTAAAAAGTTGGAAAACATAAGCTAAAGTTGATTAAAAATTGGGAAAACATAAGTTAAAGTTGATTAAAAATTAGGAAAACATAGCTAAAGTTGATTAAAAATTGGGAAAACATAGCTAAAGTTGATTAAAAATTGGGAAAACATAGCTAAAGTTGATTAAAAATTGGGAAAACTAAGTTAAAGTTGATTAAAAAGTGGAAAAACGTAAGTTAAAGTTTATTAAAAAGTTGGAAAACATAAGTTAAAGTTTATTAAAAATTAGGAAAACATAAGTTAAAGTTGATTAAAAATTGGGAAAACATAAGTTAAAGTTGATTAAAATTAGGAAGTTAAAGTTGATTAAAAATTGGGAAAACATAAGTTAAAGTTGATTAAAAATTAGGAAAACATAAGTTAAAGTTGATTAAAAATTGGGAAAACATAGCTAAAGTTGATTAAAAATTGGGAAAACATAAGCTAAAGTTGATTAAAAATTGGGAAAACATAAGTTAAAGTTGATTAAAAATTGGGAAAACATAAGTTAAAGTTGATTAAAAATTGGGAAAACATAAGTTAAAGTTGATTAAAAATTAGGAAAACATAAGTTAAAGTTTATTAAAAATTGGGAAAACATAAGTTAAAGTTTATTAAAAATTGGGAAAACATAAGTTAAAGTTGATTAAACTCTTGTATGGGCGACTGGTAAGATGATAGCTTCTGGATAAGAAGGTTGAATCCCACTACCGATAGTGGGGAAAACAATTTTTTTAAATCAAACCCACGGTTTCTTCATGGCTCCCCGCTCTATGGGTTGTGAGATCAGATGTTGAGCCCCCTCAAATAATAGCAAAAAAAACTGGAGTATCCATGCGTATTGTGTGCATGTTAACCCTTAATTACAACACCTATCCATGAGTATTGTGTGCATGTTAACCCTTAATTACAACACCTATCCATGAGTATTGTGTGTATGTTAACCCTTAATTACAACACCTATCCATGAGTATTGTGTGCATGTTAACCCTTAATTACAACACATATCCATGAGTATTGTGTGCATGTTAACCCTTAATTACAACACATATCCATGAGTATTGTGTGCATGTTAACCCTTAATTACAACACCTATCCATGAGTATTGTGTACATGTTAACCCTTAATTACAACACCTATCCATGAGTATTGTATGTATGTTAACCCTTAATTACAACACCTATCCATGAGCCATGTTTTTATGAGACCTTCCAGACAATTACGACCACTAATCGTTACATTTAGAGTGAGATTGGCAACATTTTGTTGGAACTTTCGATACACAGCTGGGAGTTGACATAAGGAAGGAGACATGGGAGTCGAATGCTGTAATCATTTCTTGGCTTAGGTTCTTTATTATGGATTGCGGTGTTACTTTCTATTGACATGTCGGCCGCTAGCCCAGCCTGTATGTTTGGCTTTCTTTTAGCTCATTCGCTGCCTATCCCATGTTACAAAGGTTAGTTTGATGTCTCACTGACAGCCGAAGATTTCCCTCCCGTCACAAGAGAACAAAAAAATTTCTTGAAAATTGGCAAAAATTCATAAATAAAAGAATTTTTTTAATAACCGCGTTTTTATGATAGCTTCATTAATTTTATGGTGTTGTTTGGGGAAAAAAAAAAGAATTCAACATCAAAGCAAAGAAATCCATCACTCAGGTGTCACCTGTAGTAATAATTAGGAAGGTGAATGTAAGGAGGGGAAATGTTTGTCTATGGCAAAACTTTTGAAAAACAAATATTGTGTACTTTAAGGTCATCATTTTGACAAAGGTCAAAGTTATAAATAAATAATCCAGTGTTAATGAACCCTTTCCAGCTGAAAATCGAAAAGTGTCTGCCAAAAATAGCAGCAGTCCAGGAAAAAATACCCAAAATATTCAAACTCTTAACGATAAAAATGAGAGTACCTCTGTAGTCAGAGAATATCTGCATGTATGGTGAGGGACACTTGAGCACATGGCTGCTGAAGTGAAAGATAGTGATAAGTGATATTCACGCAAAATTCAGTCACTCTGGACTTGGCTGATGCCATGGTTCACTTCTCCCGTGAAAACCCCAGGAAAACAAGAATGGCACCGCAGCCTGACGTAGCCTACACTGCAGGTATAAGAACTAATGGTCTGCATCAATCCTTAACATATCAATACACAAATAAAAGGCTCGCGGTTAACAAATTGTGAAAAAAATGGCAATTTTATCATCTATAAGTTTATAAATTAAACTGAACAGTTCTATAAATTAAACTGAACAGTTCTATACATTAAACTGAACAGGTCTATAAATTAAACTGAACAGGTCTATAAATTAAACTGAACAGCTCTATAAATTTAAAAAAAAAGCTCTAAAAATTAAACTGAACAGCTCTATAAATTTAAAAAACAGCTCTATAAATTAAACTGAACAGCTCTATAATTAAACTGAACAGCTCTATAAATTAAACTGAACAGTTCTATAAATTAAACTGAACAGCTCTATAAATTAAACTGACTAGGTTTACACATTAAACTGACCATCTCTATAAATGAAATCGGCAGCTTTATAGATAAAATAAAATAAGTTTTGACAATATAAATATTGTTAACTTACCCTCCCAAACGATCCAAACTTGTAGGAGGACATCAAATGTTCGGAGGCCTACAACAGAGTGATGTGGTAACAGAAGATGATTACATATACCAGAAGGATAAGGCAGCAGTCAAAATGCATATACATATTTCATGTATACACTGTCATGGTATTTGTCATCTAAAGTTGATTGTATTACAGCACAACAACAAACTAACCACATATTTCACGTATATACTGTCATGACATTTGTCATCTAAAGTTGATTGTATTACATCACAACAACAAACTAACCACATATGTCATGTATACACTGTCATGTCATTTGTCATCTAAAGTTGATTGTATTACAGCACAACAACAAACTAACCACATATTTCATCTATACACTGTCATGGCACATGTCATCTAAAGTTGATTGTATTACAGCACAACAACAAACTAACCAACCATATATTTCATTTCTAATGTCAGTAATAATAAAAACACTGGTTATAAATGTCCATATAATGGCAGAATAGAAATACAAACTTCATCATGTATAAATGGTTATTTAAGCCACAAACACACCATCAAATCAATAGAAGGCAAGAGATGACACAACAGAACAATAAATTAAAAGTGAATTTTAATTCTGGTGATAATTCTTCAAAAAGCCAACCCAAAATCATCATCACCAGAGAAGAAATTGTCACAAACTATGAATATCTGGGATCTGTAGTAACTTACAATGGAGACTGTCAGAAAGAGATCAAAGGATTAGCAAGAGAAACACAGAAATTGAATGTCATGAAGAACATGTGGCACAATACAAGCACAGCAGTAACATTAAAATTATGAAGAATGTGTATCTTCCCGATAGCAACATGCGGGTGTGTATCATGGACAATCTCAAAAACAGCAAGAAAATCGATTCATTCTAAACAAAATGCTACAGAAAAAATCCTAATATTATCTTGGATAAAGAAAAAAAGCAATGAAGACGTATTAAAAAATTTAAACATTAAAAAGAACTGGCTTATAAACACCATTCTACAGAGGAAATTAAAATACTATGGTCACATTAAAAGACACATGGGGCTGGAAAGAACAATAATGGGAGGCATAGTTCCTGGGTGACGTATCAGGGGCAGACCAAGATAAAGGTGGTTTCAGGACATCCAGGAGACCTTTAACATAACAGAAGGAGTGGGAGATCTGGCTAGAGACAGAGATTCTTTCAGATGGGCTGTGATGAATGTATCATTCTGTGGGAGATCTGGCTAGAGACAGAGATTCTTTCAGATGGGCTGTGATGAATGTATCATTCTGTGGGAGATCTGGCTAGAGACAGAGATTCTTTCAGATGGGCTGTGATGAATGTATCATTCTGTGGGAGATCTGGCTTGGACACTGAGAATCGTTCAGGAGGACTGTAGCGAATGCAATGTTCTGCAAATGATATGCCACCTGATGTTGATGAGTAGTAAGATATCATAAACTGCCCAACTGGAAACAATCACAAAAATCAAAAGAACTTATCACCACCATAAAACTGGACAACAAAGTGCATGCACTCACAGAGACACACACTGGCGTCTCTGGCTTCTCTCCCTTTACTTACTTACTCCCCCTAATATTCACATGTTACTTACCTCCCTTTGATTGAGCACGAAGAAGCGCACCATAGTGCTGTACATGGTGCTAGCCTCCAGGAAGTGACCTAGCCTTATCACATGGTTAGATACTATATATCTGCAAGGAGATTATCATCAAAGCAAGGGTGTTGATAACATTTTCAAACAGTTTTTTTTTTATTTAAACCAATAACAAAGTGGCCCTTGAGCATACAGATCTAATGATAACTCATTCTTGTCTGTATGTTGGGGGGGGGGGGGGGGGGCTGGTTGGTCTTGAGGCAAAGAGGCTGTGAGTTCAAATCCTGGCCGCACCAGTTAGGATTTTTATTTGTGATTTCTCTCTACGGCAACCACCCCTGGTCTCAGCAGCGAGGTCCAGCTCTAAATGCCAATTACTTATTGACGGGAAGATAAAAAATAAGTATCTCCGAAGACAAAGTTATCTACCTGTGGGGCAAAGGACCATTGTGCACACAGCTGCGACAAAAACAGATTGACAGGCAAAATTAAATTTCTAGTCTCTAGGGACAACGCCAGAACAGCCATGAAAATAAAAATGCTTGTACGTCAATTATGAAAAAAGTCATGCATTTTCAAGCGAACTGTTATGTTCTTGAGAGTATTCTACTTAAATAATCTGGGTCACACCCACTATGAAGGGTTATGACATGCACAAAATAATGGCATGATTTTATTTAAACCCTATATTACAATACGTATATGTAGACTGAAATATGGACTGATATGTTCAACTGGAATATGTTGTAAGAACTGGAAAAATTGAGGGAAGAAGAGATAGAGGGAAAAAAAAGAGAAAAGATACCAGACAGCTTAAGAGAATGGCTTGGCAGAAGGTCAACAACAGAAATGATAAATAGCTGCCGAGATTGAAAGTTGTGGAGAGACATGATCACCTACGCCAGCAGGCATGGTGCTTGATGATGATGATATGTAGACTCTTCATAACGTGATACCATAGTAAAAATGATGGCCACTTAAATGTAACATTAGGAGTTCTAAAAATATTTTCTGTGAACTTTTGACACAGAGCTGTGTGTTCACACAAGGAGAGACACAGGGACTTGGATCCCATGGCACAGGTTGATTTATGACATGAGATTTGACAGCATGGGCCGGACGTGTTACCCTGTCTATTCACACATGTCTGTTAGTATTTTTGGCTACCTCATAACGTTATTTGCTGCATTTCCCAAGTTACAAAGGGTTGTGTGATGTCAGCCAACAGCCGATGAAAATTCCAATGTCACAGGGGGGAAAAAAGAGGGGGGGGAGACTAGCAATTTCTTGAAAAGTGACAAATTTCTTCACATTATACAAGATCATATCTCATGCAATGACCAAAATAATCATTCAAATTGTAATTAGGAAGGTGGGGGGGATTTGACCTCTGTAAATTGTCAGATGTGGAAGAATGTGTCTTTTGATGTGGTAAGTTTTACAACGGTATCATTATCTAGGGTTAATATCAGACTTCCTAGTGTACCCTCCAGTAACAAATGTGTTCACGTTACAAGCTTTGTTTTTGTAATTTCCCTGGACAGGGAAAGAGATCAATAGATCAAACAATCAATAGCAAAGACTTAGTAACAATAACACAAGCTAAACAACGCACACAAAAAGAGAAAAGCAGCAACACTGGTACCTACCCTAGGGTGTCATTCATGATGTGTTTGATCTCCATCCCATCATAGAGGGCGGGACATGAACCAAACACACCTGGAGAACAATGACACAAGGCGCTCATCACATCACATAGCTATCAAAATATCACACTTCAGCATCATAACAACCATCAATATCACACTTCAGTTATCATTGTATAACCACAATTTTATCTAAATTCAGCATCATAACAACCATCAATATCACACTTCAGTTATCATAACCATCAATATTCCATTTCAGAACCACTGTAACAGCCAACAATATCTGATCTATAGATACAATATGAAGATAAGTCTTTTAACTCTCTCACTGATTATATAAAAGATATATATATATTATATTAGTTTCATATTGGTACTTTTTTATAATCAATGAGAGAGTTAAAAGACTTATCTTCATATATTTATATATTAATAAAATAAAAATTAAAAAACCACACAGGTGCATACCGGGCCTCACTTTTGAAACAGCAGCATGCCTGCGCACACACACACACACACACAAAGACCAAAGCCTCACCTTTGAGACAGGCAGGCACACACACAAATATCAAGGCCTCACCTTTGAGACAGTAGAGTCTAATGAGCAAAAGTTTGAGCTGGTAGTTAGAGGCACTTTCTCGCATGCCCAGCTCCAGGTGGACTATGGCACGCCAGATGTGAACATCATCACCTGAAACACAGTCAACACAATATAACAGCACCTGGCCATCACACTTTTAGTGAACACAATATTTGGCTAACAGCACTTGGCCATCACACTTTTAGTGAACACAATATTTGGCTAACAACACCTGGCTAGTGTACCTTCAACTTTCAGTAAACACAATATTTGGCTAACAACACCAGGCCATCACAACTTCAACTTTCAGTAAACACAATATTTGGCTAACAGCACCTGGCCATCACACCTTCAGCTTTCAGTAAACACAATATTTGGCTAACAGCACCTGGCCATCACACCTTCAGCTTTCAGTAAACACAATATTTGGCTAACAACACCCGGCCATCACACCTTCAGCTTTCAGTAAACACAATATTTGGCTAATAGCACCTGGCCATCACGCCCCAAAAGAAGTCTCTACAGCCTAGTTAGAAAAACCACCCGACTGGGCTAGAGATGTTTGGACAACCCATGTTCAATTCCCAGTGGAAGCAGTGTGAGTTATACTTGTGATTGAAGTAAAAAAAATACCCCTGTGGTAGACCCAGCCACTGGCAGAAGTGGGTACTAGGGTAGTACTCTGGGAAGGTGAGGAATGCCGCCTCACATCATGAGTTTCGATGCTTGAAGCAACACTATCCAGAAGCCTCCGAACACTTCTGGATAGGCGGCCGAGCACATATGGGTGAAAACTTGCATGCTAAGATGCATATTCAAGTCTTCTACTTTACCTTTATGCCTAGAAAGACAGATGAAGGTGGTAGCAACTTTACCAATGATGGTGTCAATTTCAATTTGGGAGAATACATTTTTTTTTAATTGGCAAATTTATTTTGCTTTATACAAGACTATATCTCACGTATTGGAGCAAAACAAATCCAACACCAAAGAAAACAAATCCAACACCAAAGAAAACAAATCCAAAACCAAAGAAAACAAATCCAACACTCAGGGATCACCAGAAGTAGAAATGAGGAATGTTCATGAAGGGAGTACATGTTTTGTCATGACAAACTGTCAAATTTTGAAGAATTTGTGTCTTGGTGCAGTAATTTTTACTACGGTATCATAATCTTGGATTAAGGGCTGAGGATGAACAGTTGTATTCCATTAATGATCAAGTAAACAAAAGCAGCAAGCAAACATTCCCTGTAGATAGAACTTTTGACCCTATCGGGATTTAAACCCACTTTCTCCTGGTTCAGAGCACGAGTTATCAATTTGACCACCTGCAATCCACAAAGGTTTGCCCGTTTTTACCCAGACACCCAACAACAAATGGACTGCCATCAACAAGAAGACTTACCCGTTTTTACCGAGACATCCAACAATAAATGGACTGCCATCAACAAGAAGGCTTACCTGTTTTTTACCCAGACATCCAACAACAAGTGGACTGCCATCAACAAATAGTTGTCACTGTACTGTATGTCTGTCTTCAGCAGGTCTTTACCTGAAAGATAACACGACATAGCTCTGATATATGTGATATTGCTCTGACATAACGTGGCATGGCTCTGACATGATATAGCTCTGATATATGTGATATTGCTCTGACATAACGTGGCATGGCTCTAACATGACATAGAACTTGACTTAACATATGCTACTTCTGGCATGTTTTGTGACTCTAACCATTTGAATGCCTTGGTCACTGCCATCACCTCCATTGTCATGCTACTCGTGGTCATGACGTATGCCGAACTGTCTTCTTTGACTATTCTGCCTGCCGAGCGTGCTGTAAATGCCCATGCACTTCTTTGGTGTCGTCTTACAGATCCGTCTGTATAGGTGACTGCATCTTTCTCAACGGTGTTATCGCGTTGATATACGGTGTATATATCGGTGTTGAGTGTGACAATACACGAGAAAGTCCCCTTGAATGACATAGGCACTGGTATCCACTCCCCACCAACGCTGATATTGGTAAGCCCACAGACCTGTTTGATGACATCTTCTGCTCGGCCCACCCATGATTTGCCTCTTTTTAGCCTGGTACCTTTCCCTGTGTTGAGCACGTGGTGCAATGGATGCTCTGTATCTGTACTAATCTTCAGGTATGCTCGTACTCTCCAGATCTTGATTCTGTCATCCATGGTTGGAAAGTCAAGAAGATACCTCATTGCTACACAGGGAGTGTCCCTTGTACATCCAAAGATAATGCGCATGGCTTCATTTTGTATTTTCTCCAGCCTATCAATTTGAGTCGTACTGACAGTAAGAATTGCCAGGGCATACTCAATTTGTGCAAGGGCTAATTCCTGGAACAGAAGAGTAAGTAGCCTCTGCTCGATGTTGGCAGCTGCCATGACCTTCAAGGCGGCTAATCCTTTGCGGGATTTTGTTATCACATGGTCGACGTGGTCCTGAAAACACATGCTGCAATCAAACTTAACTCCGAGGTATGTCATCAACGTGTCCCTTGTTACCTCATCAGCTCCCATTCGTACTAACGATTTGGTCGTATTAACGATATGATTGTTAAGGGAGAACCATGAAACTGATGCTTAATTAGAATTAACCAAGGTACCTGAAACCCCACACCAGGAAGAAATGCGATCGAGTTTGTCTTGCATTGTGAAGGTGATTCCCCGTCTGTCTCTTCCCTGTCGATATACCAGAATATCATCAGCAAAAGTCTTAGTTCTTCCCCTCCCATCCAGCTGTTGTTCCGTAATCGTTATTGTGTACATGTTAAATAGAACTGGTGACAATGGTGAACCTTGTGGCAGCCCTGGACAAATGGATGTTGGCTCGGAAGTCCAACTTCCACATCTGAGTATCACCTTCCTCTGAAACAGTGCCGCGGCGGTCCATCTAATGAGGAAGGGGTGCACCGCCAGTTTAAGGAGCATATACATGAGATATTCAAATGGTACCCTGTTGTATGCATCCTCCAGATCTATAGCAGCAGCATGTCTCCTCTCGTCTGTGGAAGCCTTCGAAGACGTCATAGGCAAAGACTGCCGCATTGAGCCTTGTCTCTTTGTTATATCTATAACCTCCGAGTGTGGGTGGGGATGCGCGTTTCTGTTCAAGATGACAGGTGAGGACATGGGCAACTATTTTCTCCAGCAGCTTGCCCACAGTGTTCTGCATTGTGATGATATGACATCTAGCTCTGACATGGCATGATATAGCTCTGACATGTTTTCTTTAAAAACAAATTTTCAAAATAATTGTTTTCTTGTAATGAGAAATCTCTGTGACTGTTGGCAAGTCATCAAACAAACCTTTGTAACACTGAATAGGCAGCAAACACCGCTAATAGGAAGCCGAACATACAGGCTGGACTGATAGCTGATGTGTCAATAGACAACATACCACCTTCGGCATGGCTCCATGTGGTCAAATTTCAGGCCATAAATCTAGCCTAAGCTAGGAAATGATTACCACACCTGCTTCCTGCGTCTCTTGGCACACAGCTTTGTAGCAAAACTTCAAAGAAAATCTTATTTTCCAAACTCCAAATCTAACAATTCTTCTTCTTCTTCTACCTTTTTAGCTCCCAGTGGAGCATAGGTCTTCAACAAACACTTTCCAAGTCGTTCTGTTTTTTGCAATTCTTTTAAGATCATTCCATGTCTTCCCCATCATCTTCATCTCTGCTTCAATCTGTCTTCTCCAAGAATTCCTTGGTCTTCCTCTTTGTCTTTTCCCTGGGGATTCCAAAAAAGGGCCTGTTGTGTAATACTCTCAGTTGGTTTCCGTAGTGTGTGTCCTATCCATCGCCATCGTCTTCGCTGTATTTCTTTATCCACTGGTATTTGACCAGTACATTTCCATAATTCCACGTTAGTGACTTTGTCCTGCCATTTCCATCCCTTTATTCTGCGCAAGCATCCATTAATGAAAGTCTGTACCTTCGTGATTGTCAATTTTGTTATTCTCCATGTTTCACAGCCATATAATAGAACCGACTTAACATTGGAGTTGAAAATTTGTATTTTTGTATTTAGCCTAATTTCTTTGGATTTCCATATGTTTCCCAGTGCAATGAAAGCTCCTCTTGCTTTTGATATCCTTATTTTGGTATCGTTTTCTGTTCCTCCCTCTTTATCTATATTACTGCCCAGATATATATAAGATTGTACGTCTAGTAGAGGTATTTCTCCTAGTTTTATTTGGTTATTGCCAACTGCATTAATTCTCATAATGTTGGTCTTATCTCTATTAATCTTTAGTCCTAGCTGTTGTGATCTCTCATCTAATATACTCATTTTATCTTGCATCTGTTGGTGGCTGTGTGATAGGAGAGCTATGTCATCAGCAAAGTCTAAATCATCAAGTTGTTTGGTCAGTGACCACTGGATCCCATTTCTGTTGTTTTGAGTTATTTTCATAATCCAATCTATGGCCAGTAGAAAGAGAAATGGAGACAGAAGGCATCCTTGCCTTACTCCTGTTCTTATTTCAAATGCTTCTGTAAGCTTACAGAAGCTTACAAATCTAACAATTAAGTGTTTGTAATTTTTACTAAGGTCTTGTACAGACATGACTCATGGAAGAGTTGTTGTAGAAATAACAATAAATGATAAAAGGTGACTGACAAGAAAGATAAAGGCTTAAATCTGACTGACAAGAAAGGTAAAGGCTTAAATCTGACTGACAAGAAAGATAAAGGCTTAAATCTGATTGACAAGAAAGGTAAAGGCTTAAATCTGACTGACAAGAAAGGTAAAGGCTTAAATCTGACTGACAAGAAAGGTAAAGGCTTAAATCTGACTGACAAGAAAGATAAAGGCTTAAATCTGACTGACAAGAAAGATAAAGGCTTAAATCTGACTGACAAGAAAGATAAAGGCATAAATCTGACTGACAAGAAGATAAAGGCATAAATCTGACTGAAAAGAAAGATAAAGGCTTAAATCTGACTGACAAGAAAGATAAAGGCTTAAATCTGACTGACAAGAAAGATAAAGGCTTAAATCTGACTAACAAGAAAGATAAAATATTAAATCTGACTGACAAGAAAGATAAAGGCTTAAATCTGACTAACAAGAAAGATAAAATATTAAATCTGACTGACAAGAAAGATAAAGGCTTAAATCTGACTGACAAGAAAGATAAAATATTAAATCTGACTGACAAGAAAGATAAAGGCTTAAATCTGACTGACAAGAAAGATAAAATATTAAATCTGACTGACAAGATAGCTTAAAACCTATTTCTCAGAAACTTAAAATGTAGCAAGTTAATTAGCAGAAGAAAGTAAGAACCCATTAGTGGAGACATAGACTAGAGTCTCTGAGCCAAAGATGCTTTCTCTATGGTAACTTGTGGGGAGGAGAAGCGCCTGTGACCTGCGGTCGCAATACCAGGGACGGCGCACCATCAGCTGACCAAGACCTATCAATTCTACCTCCTCATGGTCTCCCCTGGAAACAGTCTGCATCAAACCAGGCTGGCTAACAGAAGCTAGGATCGCTGTGTTCCCTGTAGTGGTGGCTGTTACTGGTATAAAGGACCCAGTATTGCAGTACCTCTGGGCTGGACAAGTAGTTTCCCAGCATAGCCTGGGACAGACAAACTCCAACTTCTCCAGTAAGAGCAGGGGATGTCAAGAAAGCCATTACGACCACCACAGGTTATACGACCACCACAGGTTATGAGTCAAAGGGCAACATGCTCGCATCAACTCGTGGCAATCCGTCAACAACAACAACTAAGGTAACTTGTCATTTATGTCACTCGACCTGTCTATAAAACAATGATGACACTCCATCTTACCAAATCTCAGACCATCCCTACACCTCAGCAGTAGATGCCTAGACAAGGTTAATGCCTCCTCTACGCTGAAGGTCGTGTGCCTGCCCACCGTTCGCTGGAGCTGGTAATAGACCATGTGTCTCGTCAACTGGTTGATCTGAAATAGGAACGCTGGATGATAAGGAAAAGGAAGTCATAGAGAAATTTGATGAGGAAACTACAGTCAAAGAAATAATTAGGTGAGGAACTAGACAATCAAAGAAATAATTAGATGAGTAACTAGACAATCAAAGAAATAATTAGATGAGGAACTAGACAATCAAAGAAATAATTAGATGAGCAACTAGACATTCAAAGAAATAATTAGATGAGTAACTAGACAATCAAAGAAATAATTAGATGAGTAACTATACAATAAAAGAAATAATTAGGTGAGTAACTAGACAATCAAAGAAATAATTAGATGAGAAACTAGACAATCAAAGAAATAATTAGATGAGTAACTAGACAATCAAAGAAATAATTAGATGAGAAACTAGACAATCAAAGAAATAATTAGATGAGGAACTAGACAATCAAAGAAATAATTAGGTGAGTAACTAGACAATCAAAGAAATAATTAGATGAGTAACTAAACAATCAAAGAAATAATTAGGTGAGTAACTAGACAATCAAAGAAATAATTAGGTGAGGAACTAGACAATCAAAGAAATAATTAGATGAGAAACTAGACAATCAAAGAAATAAATAGATGAGTAACTAGACAATCAAAGAAATAATTAGATGAGGAACTAGACAATCAAAGAAAAAATTAGATGAGAAACTAGAATATCAAAGAAATAATTAGATGAGTAACTAGACAATCAAAGAAATAATTAGGTGAGGAACTAAACAATCAAAGAAATAATTAGATGAAGAACTAGACAATCAAAGAAATAATTAGGTGAGGAACTAAACAATCAAAGAAATAATTAGATGAAGAACTAGACAATCAAAGAAATAATTAGATGAGGAACTAAACAATCAAAGAAATAATTAGGTGAGTAACTAGACAATCAAAAAAATAATTAGGTGAGGAACTAGACAATCAAAAAAATAATTAGATGAGTAACTAAACAATCTAAGAATTAATTAGATGAGTAACTAGACAATCAAAGAAATAATTAGGTGAGGAACTAAACAATCAAAGAAATAATTAGGTGAGGAAATAAACAATCAAAGAAATAATTAGATGAGGAACTAAACAATCAAAGAAATAATAAGGTGAGGAACTAGACAATCAAAAAAATAATTAGATGAGGAACTAAACAATCAAAGAAATAATTAGATGAGTAACTAGACAATCAAAAAAATAATTAGGTGAGTAACTAGACAATCAAAGAAATAATTAGGTGAGGAACTAGACAATCAAAGAAATAATTAGGTGAGTAACTAAACAATCAAAGAAATAATTAGATGAGTAACTAGACAATCAAAGAAATAATTAGATGAAGAAACTAGACAATCAAAGAAATAATTAGGTGAGGAACTAGACAATCAAAGAAATAATTAGATGAGTAACTAGACAATCAAAGAAATAATTAGATGAGGAACTAGACAATCAAAGAAAAAATTAGATGAGTAACTAGACATTCAAAGAAATAATTAGATGAGTAACTAGACAATCAAAGAAATAATTAGATGAGTAACTATACAATAAAAGAAATAATTAGGTGAGTAACTAGACAATCAAAGAAATAATTAGATGAGAAACTAGACAATCAAAGAAATAATTAGATGAGTAACTAGACAATCAAAGAAATAATTAGATGAGAAACTAGACAATCAAAGAAATAATTAAATGAGGAACTAGACAATCAAAGAAATAATTAGGTGAGTAACTAGACAATCAAAGAAATAATTAGATGAGTAACTAAACAATCAAAGAAATAATTAGGTGAGTAACTAGACAATCAAAGAAATAATTAGGTGAAGAACTAGACAATCAAAGAAATAATTAGATGAGAAACTAGACAATCAAAGAAATAATTAGATGAGTAACTAGACAATCAAAGAAATAATTAGATGAGGAACTAGATAATCAAAGAAAAAATTAGATGAGAAACTAGAATATCAAAGAAATAATTAGATGAGTAACTAGACAATCAAAGAAATAATTAGGTGAGGAACTAAACAATCAAAGAAATAATTAGATGAAGAACTAGACAATCAAAGAAATAATTAGGTGAGGAACTAAACAATCAAAGAAATAATTAGATGAAGAACTAGACAATCAAAGAAATAATTAGATGAGGAACTAAACAATCAAAGAAATAATTAGGTGAGTAACTAGACAATCAAAAAAATAATTAGGTGAGGAAATAGACAATCAAAAAAATAATTAGATGAGGAAATAGACAATCAAAAAAATAATTAGATGAGGAACTAAACAATCAAAGAAATAATTAGGTGAGGAACTAGACAATCAAAAAATAATTAGATGAGTAACTAAACAATCTAAGAATTAATTAGATGAGTAACTAGACAATCAAAGAAATAATTAGGTGAGGAACTAAACAATCAAAGAAATAATTAGATGAGTAACTATACAATAAAAGAAATAATTAGGTGAGGAACTAAACAATCAAAGAAATAATTAGGTGAGTAACTAGACAATCAAAAAAATAATTAGATGAGGAACTAAACAATCAAAGAAATAATTAGGTGAGGAACTAGACAATCAAAAAAATAATTAGATGAGGAACTAAATTATCAAAGAATAATTAGATGAGTAACTAGACAATCAAAAAATAATTAGGTGAGTAACTAGACAATCAAAGAAATAATTAGGTGAGGAACTAGACAATCAAAGAAATAATTAGGTGAGTAACTAAACAATCAAAGAAATAATTAGATGAGTAACTAGACAATCAAAGAAATAATTAGATGAAGAAACTAGACAATCAAAGAAATAATTAGGTGAGGAACTAGACAATCAAAGAAATAATTAGATGAGTAACTAGACAATCAAAGAAATAATTAGATGAGGAACTAGACAATCAAAGAAAAAATTAGATGAGTAACTAGACAATCAAAGAAATAATTAGGTGAGTAACTAGACAATCAAAAAATAATTAGGTGAGGAAATAGACAATCAAAAAAATAATTAGATGAGGAAATAGACAATCAAAAAAATAATTAGATGAGGAACTAAACAATCAAAGAAATAATTAGGTGAGGAACTAGACAATCAAAAAAATAATTAGATGAGTAACTAGACAATCAAAGAAATAATTAGATGAGTAACTAGACAATCAAAGAAATAATTAGGTGAGGAACTAGACAATCAAAGAAATAATTAGATGAGGAGACTTAACAATCAAAGAAATAATTAGGTGAGGAACTAGACAATCAAAGAAATAATTAGGTGAGTAACTAGACAATCAAAGAAATAATTAGGTGAGGAACTAGACAATCAAAGAAATAATTAGGTGAGTAACTAAACAATCAAAGAAATAATTAGATGAGTAACTAGACAATCATAGAAATAATTAGATGAGGAACTAGACAATCAAAGAAATAATTAGACGAGTAACTAGACAATCAAAGAAATAATTAGATGAGTAACTAGACAATCAAAGAAATAATTAGATGAGTAACTAGACAATCAAAGAAATAATTAGATGAGTAACTAGACAATCAAAGAAATAATTAGATGAGTAACTAGACAATGAAATGTGGATATATAGAAGAATAGGTAGAATTGGATGGAAGGAAAAGAAAACAAACGACGAAGTCTTAAAACAACTAAAAATGAAAAGAGAACTTCTGAACACAATTAGAACAAGACAAATGCGATTCTTAGGCCATGTTAAAAGACACAACATCCTACTGAAGTGATCCTGGAGGGGAAAATACAAGGTAAAAGAGGCAGGGGCAGACCAAGATTAACATGGACGAGTAACATCAAAAGATGGACAAATCAACCGATGACAACCTGCACCATCAAAGCAAGAGATAGAGCAAAATGGCGCTCCATGGTAGCCAACCTACGTTGCGGAGACGGCACTCAATGATGATGATGAACTAGACAATCAAAGAAATAATTAGTTGAGGAACTAGACAATCAAAGAAATAATTAGGTGAGGAACTAGACAATCAAAGAAATAATTAGGTGAGGAACTAAATAATCAAAGAAATAATTAGGTGAGGAACTAAACAATCAAAGAAATAATTAGATGAGTAACTAGACAATCAAAGAAATAATTAGATGAAGAAACTAGACAATCAAAGAAATAATTAGGTGAGTAACTAGACAATCAAAGAAATAATTAGGTGAGGAACTAAACAATCAAAGAAATAATTAGATGAGTAACTAGACAATCAAAGAAATAATTAGGTGAGGAACTAAACAATCAAATAAATAATTAGGTGAGTAACTAGACAATCAAAGAAATAATTAGGTGAGGAACTAAACAGCAAACAAGGCAGACATAGGAAAACAAATGGAGGAACTAGACAGACATAGAATAACAAGTGGAGGAAGTAGACAGACATAGAATAACAAGTGGAGGAAGTAGACAGACATAGAATAACAAGTGGAGGAAGTAGACAGACATAGAATAACAAGTGGAGGAAGTAGACAGACATAGAATAACAAGTGGAGGAAGTAGACAGATATAAAATAACAAGTGGAGGAAGTAGACAGACATAGAATAACAAGTGGAGGAACTAGACAGACATAGAATAACAAGTGGAGGAAGTAGACAGACATAGAATAACAAGTGGAGGAAGTAGACAGACATAGAATAACAAGTGGAGAAAGTAGACAGACATAGAATAACAAGTGGAGGAAGTAGACAGACATAAAATAACAAATGGAGGTAGTAGACAGACATAGAATAACAAGTGGAGGAAGTAGACAGACATAGAATAACAAGTGGAGAAAGTAGACAGACATAGAATAACAAGTGGAGGAAGTAGACAGACATAGAATAACAAGTGGAGAAAGTAGACAGACATAGAATAACAAGTGGAGGAAGTAGACAGACATAGAATAACAAGTGGAGGTAGTAGACAGACATAGAATAACAAGTGGAGGTAGTAGACAGACAGGATAACAAGTGGAGGTAGTAGACAGACATAGAATAACAAGTGGAGGAGGTATACAGACATAAAATAACAAATGGAGGTAGTAGACAGACATAGGATAACAAGTGGAGGAAGTAGACAGACATAGAATAACAAGTGGAGGTAGTAGACAGACATAGAATAACAAGTGGAGGAGGTATACAGACATAAAATAACAAATGGAGGTAGTAGACAGACATAGAATAACAATTGGATGAATTAGACATGACACACATAAGAAAACTAGTGGGGTTACTAGATGTCATACAAATAATGGATATGTATGGAAATGAGAAGCTGCTAACAAAGAAACAACAAATACTTACATCTTGTGCATACTGTAATGTCCCATCAGAGGTTTCTAAACTTATGGTCTTCTTCATGTGTTCCAATAACTGAAAGAGAGACCAATCACAGGTCACACTGAAGCATAACAATGGTTGGCATTTTCTAGCATAAACTGCTAGCTTCCTGATAATAACGTACGGTTGTGAATCATGGATAATTTCACAAATAGCAAGGAAGAAAATCAATGCATTTGAAACAAAATGCTCCAGATATGTTGGATAATAAAAAAGATGAAGACAAAGATGAGATTCTTTCACAAGGGCTGTGGTGAATGCAACATTCTGTGGGAAATCTGACATGAGACAGAGATTCTTTCAGATGGACTGTGGTGAATGCAACATTCTGTGGGAAATCTGGCATGAGACAGAGATTCTTTCACATGGGCTGTGGTGAATGCAACATTCTGTGGGAAATCTGGCATGAGACAGAGATTCTTTCACATGGGCTGTGGTGAATGCCACATTCTGTGGGAAATCTGGCATAAGAGAGAGATTCTTTCAGATGGACTGTGGTGAATGCAACATTCTGTGGGAAATCTGGCATGAGAGAGAGATTCTTTCAGATGGACTGTGGTGAATGCAACATTCTGTGGGAAATCTGGCATGAGAGAGAGATTCTTTCAGATGGACTGTGGTGAATGCCACGCTCTGCAAGTGATGACCCAGCATAAAAACCTGGCAAAGTATGCCTCATGACATAAACCCTCACAGATTAGTGAAAGTATTCAACGTAATAGGTCATAGTTTGGATGTGAGCGAGCAAGTTCCATCAAGCTGGGATGGTTGGTTCACTTTATCACTAAGTTAGCAGGCTTGTGCCACTGATACACAAATACACCAGGTTCATGATGATTTCACAGAGGAACAGCCCAAAGTGTTAGCTCATGTTGACATTGTCCTGCCACTGTGATGGGAGAAGTTATAACTTCTCATTCAAGTACTTAGCTCCACCTATAACGTCTCACTCAAGTACTCAGCTCCATCTATAACTTCTCACTCAAGTACTTAGCTCAACCTATAACTTCTCATTCAAGTACTTAGCTCCACCTATAACTTCTCATTCAAGTACTCAGCTCCGCCTATAACTTCTCATTCAAGTACTTAGCTCCACCTATAACTTCTCACTCAAGTACTTAGCTCCACCTATAACTTCTCACTCAAGTACTCAGCTCCACCTATAACTTCACTCAGTACTTAGCTCCACCTATAACTTCTCACTCAAGTACTTAGCTCCACCTGTACCTTCTCACTCAAGTACTCAGTTCCACTTTTAACTTCTCACTTAAGTACTCGCTCCACTTAAAGCTTCTCACTCAAGTACTTGCTCCACTTATAACTTTTCACACAAATAATAAGCTCCACTTATAGCTTCTCACTCAAGTACTTGCTCCACTTATAACTTCTCACTTAAGTACTCGCTCCACTTAAAGCTTTTTACTCAAGTACATGCTCCATTTATAACTTTTCACTCAAATAATAAGCTCCACTTAAAGCTTTTCACTCCAGTACTCAGCTCCACTTCTGTGCGGAGAATTTGGGCAGATCTCAGTAGATGAGATTGAGTAGCAAGTTATATTAAAGATTGATGACAAAACCTAGTTCCAACACATCAAGAGAGCTTGGCTCTTAAAACTATTCTATTCTATTCTGTTCATGGAATCAGTTTCATTGCAGTTGAGGCATCCCATATCTGCTCCACTGCCTGCCCCAACATTTCTCAATACATATGCAGGCTGACTGTAGATACACAGCTTTTACCACTAAACACTCTGGATCAACCAGTACCCTTTCCCACCTTTAGACTCCCCAGTCTCTCAATGTATACATCATTGTCCCACCCATTCTCTTTATTATCCCCTAGATTACAATAGGACAGCCTAAAACAAAACAACTGCCACCCTAACAGCCCAGTGTTTATGAGTGCCACTTTTACCGGCACTGTGAGCACAAAAATAGAGTCCAAATTTCAAGACAAATTTCACAAAATTGAAACCGCCAAAAAAATTATCCCTTCACTTTTACTCACAGAAATCATACAATTTATATTATTGTATAAACTAATATAGGTGTTCACTGTTAATAAAAGAGATTAGATGTTGTGAATTAAGCAGATCGTAAAATATTATTAAATCACTTATGGTCATCAGCGAGATTGTTAGCTGTTGAAGTGATACTATATAACTATATATCAATACCTAAAAGAAAATCCTAATTTGAGCTCAAATGTCCTGACTAAAATGAATGTGTCAATGTTTCCAACATGGCAGGTACAGAAACCTTGGGGAGGGAACAGGCAAATAATTGCTGCAGTAAAACTGGTAGCAAGGAGCCACTAGCGTAACTTCTATGAGGTATGGTGACAGCTTTACAAAAAAATAAAGGAACACAACAAAATACTGACGTTTAATGGCATACATGTGGCCTTCAGAAAACAAGAACAACATCAACAAACAATAAGATACAGGTAATTCTACTACATCTAGGATGAGCGAGCAGGTAAGTTGAAGAGAAATAAACAGAGGGGCAAGGCAAGTTGAAGAGAAATAAACAGAGGGGCAAGGTAAGTTGAAGAGAAATAAACAGAGGGGCAAGGTAAGTTGAAGAGAAATAAACAGAGGGGCAAGGTAAGTTGAAGAGAAATAAACAGAGGGGCAAGGTAAGTTGAAGAGAAATAAACAGAGGGGCAAGAGATAAAATGATGAAACTAGAAAGAGAGAGAGATGTGTTATATATCAGAGAGTAAAAATATATGTTAAAATATGTAAGTTACATACAGATAGCAAGTTACGACAGCACAGCTCATAGCAAAAATGAATTTCAAATGTAAGTAGAATGTGGCGGAAGGAAAAGAGGTTGATGGGAAACCAGTCAGGTGATAAGACGGGATGTCAGACGAGATAACAAGATAGTGGAGTTAGGTGTGAAGCAGTTCAGCATGACACATGTAATCACTAAAGATATATATGGAGTGTGAAAGCAAGCAAACCTGACATTCCACAGACAACCTAGTTATAAATGAGGTCAAACCTTGGATGGTACAAAAGAAACAAGCTAAAGGTTATCAGGGTGAAGTGATATCTCGGTACAGATTGTGATCAAGTTAGGAAAGTGATACAAGCTAAAGGTTATCAGAGTGATGTGATATCTTGGTACAGATTGTGATCAAGTTAGGAAAGTGATACAAGCTAAAGGTTATCAGGGTGAGGTGATATCTTGGTACAGATTGTGATCAAGTCAGGAAAGTGATACAAGCTAAAGGTTATCAGGGTGAGGTGATATCTTGGTACAGATTGTGATCAAGTCAGGAAAGTGATACAAGCTAAAGGTTATCAGGGTGAGGTGATATCTTGGTACAGATTGTGATCAAGTCAGGAAAGTGATACAAGCTAAAGGTTATCAGAGTTATCTAGGTACCTGGTCCAACTCCTGGTCAGAGAAGAGGTTTATGTAAAGTTTCATATCACCATAGCAACAAGATTTGTGACCAAACCTGTCAAAGTACTCCTGCAGCAGTGGCAAGGCACTTCCTGAAACAACAAAGTGCACAAACTGGTTACATCTCATATCACAGCTTTATTCAATATTTCATATGTATTTCACATATAAATGTATAACCATACACAACATGTAAATTTGACATATATCTGGGCAGTAATATAGACTAAGAAGGAGGAACAGAGAATGATACCAAAATAAGAATATCAAAGCAAAAGGAGCCTTTATTGCACTAAAAGACATATGGATATCCAAAGAAATTAGGTTAAATACACACTAAAAAATGTTCAACTCAATGTTAAATCAGTCCTATTATATGGTTGTGAAACATGGAGAACAACAAAAATGACAATAACAAAGACACAGACCTTCATTAATGGATGTTTACACAGAATAAAAGGATGGAAATGGCAGGACGATAGCACTAACATAGAATTATGGAAAAGTACTAGCCAAATACCAGTGGACAAAGTGGTATAATGAAGATAATGGCGCTGGATAGGACACACACCACAGAAGTTAACTGAGAGTATTACTGAACAGGCCCTTTTTTGGAATCCCCAGGGGAAGAGAGACAAAGAGGAAGACCAAAATATTCTTGGTGAAGACATGTGGAAGCAGAGAAGAAAACGATAGAGAAGACATGGAATGATCTTTAAAAAATGGCAAGAAACAGAACGGCTTGGAAAGTGATTGTTGAAGATCTATGCTCTCCAAGGAGCTGAGAGGAAGAAGAAGAAATACACAACATATCACTTTCTTTCTTTCTGACATTCACCCAACTTCATTGTTCACCCTTAGAAAGACGATAGGTGGGCATGTGTGGTCCATAGCAAGCTGTCATAGTTGTGACCTTCAAGCCAACACATCCGACTTCAGCACAGAATTTTTGAATACCAGCTTGCCTTCCCTGTACAATTTTCACACACTTAGATAAAGTCTGTGGGTGGAATAGGATCTTGCTCAGCTGTTGTTCTCACTGATCCTGGTGCATGTATTCAGCTATGAGTTGTTGACAACATACATCCTTTGTGTTGCAAAGACATCTTTGCCTCAAAACACTACATTTTTATATAGCTTACAAATTGTAGTAAGATTACACATTATATTTGCATTTACAATGCAGTAATAGGAAACTCCATATACAGAGTTTCACAGCAGGAGGCAATCTGATCATCAGAAAAAGACCTCGTCGAGCAAGTGTTTCAGCTCTTTAGCTTCTTGACACTGTAAGGGAGATGAGCCCGCCTGGGTCATGACTCCCAGGTGTCGACCTCCTGCTGCATTGACTCAAAAGCCGACAATATATTCAGCACAAAATAACGACACTTACTCTACGCTACACTTCTGCTGGAATCTATGGTCTAAGCCCGGTCGTACATTACTTGTCTTAGCTTAAAGCCAGGACAATGTCTTCGTGTTGGCAGCATTCTAAAGTGGCTTGTATGATGGAGTGGAGCGGTAACTGATAATAGAAGATAAAGATACCTCAGGCTCAGAACACCTTCCTTTCTTCACTTCCTCTTGTACCCATTTGGGTTGTGAGGGAGACACAAAGTTCTGGTTCTTGCCTGTGTGACAGCTTCACAGCAAATTGTAGTAAGATCACACATTCTATTTTTTGTTGATAAATTATATGGTTGAGCCTTGGGTGGTCTAGAGGTTAGACATTACCTCTGAACTAGGTCCTGGGTTGTTTGCCCACCAGTTAAGTGAGCATGGATGTGTTGCTAGTTTAAAGTGTTCCTTGTTGCAGTTTCCTCATATTCCCAGTCCACGGGGACTGGTTGGTCTCGAGGCAAGACGCCGGCCTCAGGACAGAGAGGTTGTAGGTTCAAATCTCGGCTACACCGGTTGGGATTTTTATTTATGATTTCTCTCTGTTACAACCACCCCTGGTCTCAGCAGTGAGGCCCGGCTTGAAACGTCAGTTACTCATCGACGGAAAAAACATGAGTACCTCCGAAGTCGGAGTTATCTGCCTGCGCTGCGAGGGACCCCTGTGCACACGGCTGCCAGGGAAAAATGGATTAACATGCAAAATTCAGTTCCTAGTCTATAGGGACTTCGTCAGAGTTGAAAGCTGGTGAACGCAACAACAACAACAACTGCACCATTAGGCCCCACACAACTGTCTTCAGCAGCTGTAGATTTTCTTAATTTTTTTTCCCTGAGCAGCAGCCTATGACCTATGCTTTTCAATTATTAAATGTCAAGAGTTATCAAACATTCCCGAGTCACCATAGGTGACATTGTGGTCATATCTTGGCTATGTATTGAGCAGAGAGAACAAGAGAATCTCAAAGCAGGCTCTCAAATGGAAACCAGAGGGTAAAAGAAAAAAGAGGCTAACCTAGAGAAACACTAAAAGGAACACTGAGACAACAAGCAACAACAGCAGGTATCTTATCCCACGTTGATAGTGAGCGACTTATTCAGAACAGGGACAAGTGGCCAGAGATAATGAGGGTCCTGTGCAAGGTCTGACACATGATAACAAAGATCATCGCTAGAGTCTCAAATGTCTGCCCTATATATCATCTTCAGCTCGAATAGACAATAGATAGCTAGGAATAATTTCCACTAAAGAATAAACAAATAAAACGGTTTGGCCATGTGATAAGACAGAAAGACCAAAACACAGCACAACGAGCCTTTATAAAACACAAGAGCATGAAAAAGATTGATGGAATATTAGCCATCCTGGGAAACATAACAGCAGCAGAGGAAAACATAAGAACACAAGACCACAAATTTTTATCTCCCCTCGATACTGAAAGGCAATTTTATTTTCTTTGCGTTCGCCAGCTTTGACCTCTGACGAAGTCCCTAGAGACTAGAATTTTATTTTCTTTGCGTTCGCCAGCTTTGACCTCTGACGAAGTCCCTAGAGACTAGAATTTTATTTTCTTTGCGTTCGCCAGCTTTGACCTCTGATGAAGTCCCTAGAGACTAGAATTTTATTTTCTTTGCGTTCGCCAGCTTTGACCTCTGATGAAGTCCCTAGAGACTAGAATTTTATTTTCTTTGCGTTCGCCAGCTTTGACCTCTGACGAAGTCCCTAGAGACTAGAATTTTATTTTCTTTGCGTTCGCCAGCTTTGACCTCTGACGAAGTCCCTAGAGACTAGAATTTTATTTTCTTTGCGTTCGCCAGCCTTGACCTCTGATGAAGTCCCTAGAGACTAGAATTTTATTTTCTTTGCGTTCGCCAGCTTTGACCTCTGATGAAGTCCCTAGAGACTAGAATTTTATTTTCTTTGCGTTCGCCAGCCTTGACCTCTGATGAAGTCCCTAGAGACTAGAATTTTATTTTCTTTGCGTTCGCCAGCTTTGACCTCTGACGAAGTCCCTAGAGACTAGAATTTTATTTTCTTTGCGTTCGCCAGCCTTGACCTCTGATGAAGTCCCTAGAGACTAGAATTTTATTTTCTTTGCGTTCGCCAGCTTTGACCTCTGACGAAGTCCCTAGAGACTAGAAACTGAATTTTGCGTGTTAATCCATTTTTCCCTGGCAGCCGTGTGCACAGGGGGTCCCTCGCCAAGAGGCAAATGAGAATGAGAAGAAAGAGAAAGACTGAGACAGAAGCAAGGAGCGATGATATCTCCATCAATAATACTCTCACAAAAGCAAGCAATTTTCTAATTCATTGGTTTGCCAGTTTAGCAACCAATAATGAATGGAGAGATCAGGATAAAACAAGAGAGACTCACCAACAGATGCAGCTAGTTCAGACTTCCTTGTGTTGAGATGTTTCAAGAACTCAATTTGAGCAAGATAAGGACCTCGTAGAAGGACTCCTCCCTCCATTTCTGAGATCTTCTCCTTGAGAAAGGTGTGCATGGCCTCCAGTGTGCTATCAGCAGCCACATCACTGCCGATAAAATTGTTTAGAGAACATTTACAAGAAATAATCAGTGTTTAGAGAACATTTACAAGAAATAATCAGTGTTTAGAGAACATTCATAATGAACAATTCCATACGACCTCAGTCATAAAAACATCAAAGTTTCCTTCAGTTGTACCTCAATCAGTAGAAAACATCAAAGTTTCCTTCAGTTGTACGTTCAATCAGTAGAAAACATCAAAGTTTCCTTTAGTTGTACCTCAATCAGTAGAAAACATCAAAGTTTCCTTCAGTTGTACCTCAATCAGTAGAAAACATCAAAGTTTCCTTCAGTTGTACCTCAATCAGTAGAAAACATCAAAGTTTCCTTCAGTTGTACCTCAATCAGTAGAAAGCATCAAAGTTTCCTTCAGTTGTACCTCAATCAGTAGAAAACATCAAAGTTTCCTTTAGTTATACTTCAAAGAATAGAAATCATCAGTTTCCATCAGTTGTACCTCAATCAACAGAAAACATCAAAGTTTCCTTCAGTCGTACCTCAATCAGTAGAAAACATCAAAGTTTCCTTCAGTTGAACCCCAATCAACAGAAAACATCAAAGTTTCCATCAGTTGTACCCAATCAACAGAAAACATCAAAGTTTCCATCAGTTGTACCCAATCAACAGAAAACATCAAAGTTTTCATCAGTTGTACCCAATCAACAGAAAACATCAAAGTTTCCATCAGTTGTACCTCAATCAACAGAAAACATCAAAGTTTCCTTCAGTTGTACCTCAATCAACAGAAAACATCAAAGTTTCCATCAGTTGTACCCAATCAACAGAAAACATCAAAGTTTCCTTCAGTTGTACCCAATCAACAGAAAACATCAAAGTTTCCATCAGTTGTACCTCAATCAACAGAAAACATCAAAGTTTCCTTCAGTTGTACCTCAATCAACAGAAAACATCAAAGTTTCCATCAGTTGTACCCCAATCAACAGAAAACATCAAAGTTTCCTTCAGTTGTACCTCAATCAACAGAAAACATCAAAGTTTCCTTCAGTTGTACCTCAATCAACAGAAAACATCAAAGTTTCCTTCAGCTGTACCCCAATCAACAAAAAACATCAAAGTTTCCACCAAATGCTCCAAATCCTGCATACAGCCAACATTCTGGAATGTCTTGGTAGGTTTATCATTCACATGATGAATTAGCTAAAGTCATTCATTGTTGTTGTTATGGATCCAGCGACCTTTGAGCTGATGCCCTTCGGCCCAATGCCATGTAGTAGTATCTGCAGGTATTTTTAAGTTCTGCTGTTGTTCCGTACAGAGTGTTCCATTTGGAGGGTCTTTGGGGAAATAGTGTTGTTCTGATGTCAGTGAGCTCTGGACATTGACACAAGTGATGTTCTACAGTTTCTTGTGGGCGATTACAGAGTGGACATACTGGGGTATGGTTTTGTTGTATTCTATTAATGTGGTTATTCAGCATAACATGTCCTGTTCTCAGTCTGAAGATGGTGGTTTGGTCTCTTCTTGTTAGGTTGTTGATGTTGTCTTGTGGATTTGGTCTTGCCATATATTTAAAAAGCTCTCTCCCTGTTTTCCCTAAGGCCCATCCATTCAGCCACTCCTCTATAATGTTAGAGTTTATGTCTTGTTTGGCTGTGTCTAGTGTGATAGATGTATGTTTCTGTGTTTGTTTGGATCCTCTCGTAGTTAATGTATCTGCCTTACCATTTCCTGGTATGTTTGAGTGTCCCTGGATCCATTGCATTACCAATCTTATGTTATGTGTTTCAATGAGTTTGTCTGTGTCTATGATAAGCTGTGTGAGTTCTGGTTTGTTTGTGTTGTTTTCCAGTGCTTGCAGAGCCAATTTGGAATCCGTAAATATAACTGTGTTTGTTTTCTTCTATGGTGTGGTATCGAAAATAGTATTTAAATGATAAATTTCTGTTTCATAATTGTTACAGACTTCACTACAAGGTCCACAAATTTCTTCTGCTGTTCCATCTGGATAATGTATTAATATTCCGTATCCAGCTTTTGAAGTAGCGTTTGTGGCTGCACCATCTGTGTATATATGTATCCAATCTTCTGGATAAGTACCTATTGTTTTTTTTGCTGCTAGTGTTACTGATACTGGGTCTGCTTTTTTATCTGTTCTGTTACATATCTCTACATTTATTTCAGGATTTGTATAATTCGTATATGAAAATCATTCATTCATTGAATTATATTACAATCATTCTTGAGTTGAATTAAGTGAACCAGTTTGTATACTTTAATAGTTCTGTTATCTTCTGAAAGCAAGTCATCACCAAGTACCGAGCCTGCTGGCGTAGGTGATCATGTCTCTCTACAACTTTCGATCTTGACAGTTATTTATTATTTTTGTTGTTGACCTTCTGCCAAGCCATTCTCTTAGGCTGTTTGATATTTTTTCTCTTTGCTTCCTCTATCTCTTCGTCCCTCAATTTTTTCCAGTTGTTACAATATATTCCAGTTGTTCTCTTCTCATTACATGACCAAAAAAATGATGATTGTTTTTTCCTAATATTAGGAAAGCAAGTACAGAGGGTCAAATACTTGGGCACAATAATAACATGAAACGGAAGGTGCATCACAGAAATAAAAAGCAGAATAGCTCAGGCCAAAATAGCATTTCAAAAAAAGAAGAACATCTTGTGCAACATGTCTACGTTAGCAGAAGCGAGAAAGAGAGTTCAACGGTGCTGTATAGAGCCAATTCTGACCTATAGAAGTAAATCATGGACAGTAGATTGACAAACAAATGAAAAGACGATTAGAGGGCACAGAGATGGGATTTCTCAGAAGAATGCCGAGAGTTCCCGCAGCTAAAAAAAGACTGAGGAAACTCCCAGATAAGCAAACACAAAAAGGGAGCTCCAAAGAAATAACATTTTAGGGCACATCATGAGAACAAGAAAGTTGGAATACTTGGTTACAACTGGCAAAATGGAGGGAAAGTGAGACAGCGGCCAACAAAGAGAGAAGATACTGGATAGCTTGATTCATGGTGTGGTAAACAATCAACAACAGAACTGATGCAATGTACAGTGGATAGAGAATTGTGGAAGGACATGATTGCCTATGCCAACCAGTATGGCACATGATGATAATTATTTTTTTTTTCACGGTGGGGGGGTCCACCGGAATTAGTCATTCGGAAGATATTTGATTGGGAGGGAAGCGGTCCACCGGAAGTAGTAATTAGGAAGGATTGTGGTGGTGGTGGTGGGGGGGTTTTCACCTGCAGCAAACTATCAAATATTAAGAATTGATATTGGACAGTAATTTTTACAACAGAGTTGTAATCTAGGGTTAACGGGGTATATGGTGGTGACCAAGAAAACATCCTCACTACACATTTTTAGAGGCAGGGTGAACCAATCGCAGGATTGAATGACTGGTTGATCACTGTCAAACAAAAAGAAATGTGTGACATCAAAATCTGGTAACCGAACCTGGAATCTTCTTATCGGCAGCAGGGGACACTATCATCCAGCCACCAAGTGTCCTACTGAACTTAGTACCAACCTTTTCACGTCCACATCCTTCCCTGTTGGTGGAGTGGCCTCATCCACAAGGTGGAAGCCAGCCTCCAAGTATTTCAGCCAGAACGTCCAGTCATCTGGCCTGACAAGAACAACACAGACATCATGTCATCAGTACAGCACTTTGATGTTAGACTCCAGCAAATTGTGCTATCAACTTTACAAAATATCAACACCTGACAATAAGCATATAATGAATAGGTCAAGCATGTAGTGACTGTCTTCTAACCTTTATCAAGAGTTCTAGATGTGACCGTTGTGTCAAGAGTTCTAGATGTGACCGTTGTGTCAAGAGTTATAGATGTGACCGTTGTGTCAAGAGTTCTAGATGTGACAGTTGTGTCAAGAGTTCTAGATGTGACAGTTTTGTCAAGAGTTCTAGATGTGACAGTTGTGTCAAGAGTTCTAGATGTGACCGTTGTGTCAAGAGTTCTAGATGTGACAGTTGTGTCAAGAGTTCTAGATGTGACAGTTGTGTCAAGAGTTCTAGATGTGACAGTTTTGTCAAGAGTTCTAGATGTGACAGTTGTGTCAAGAGTTCTAGATGTGACAGTTGTGTCAAGAGTTCTAGATGTGACAGTTGTGTCAAGAGTTCTAGATGTGACAGTTTTGTCAAGAGTTCTAGATGTGACAGTTTTGTCAAGAGTTCTAGATGTGACAGTTTTGTCAAGAGTTCTAGATGTGACAGTTGTGTCAAGAGTTCTAGATGTGACAGTTTTGTCAAGAGTTCTAGATGTGACAGTTGTGTCAAGAGTTCTAGATGTGACAGTTTTGTCAAGAGTTCTAGATGTGACAGTTGTGTCAAGAGTTCTAGATGTGACAGTTTTGTCAAGAGTTCTAGATGTGACAGTTTTGTCAAGAGTTCTAGATGTGACAGTTTTGTCAAGAGTTCTAGATGTGACAGTTGTGTCAAGAGTTCTAGATGTGACCGTTGTGTCAAGAGTTCTAGATGTGACAGTTTTGTCAAGAGTTCTAGATGTGATAGTTTTGTCAAGAGTTCTAGATGTGACAGTTGTGTCAAGAGTTCTAGATGTGACAGTTGTGTCAAGAGTTCTAGATGTGACAGTTGTGTCAAGAGTTCTAGATGTGACAGTTGTGTCAAGAGTTCTAGATGTGACCGTTGTGTCAAGAGTTCTAGATGTGACAGTTTTGTCAAGAGTTCTAGATGTGACAGTTTTGTCAAGAGTTCTAGATGTGACAGTTGTGTCAAGAGTTCTAGATGTGACAGTTTTGTCAAGAGTTCTAGATGTGACAGTTTTGTCAAGAGTTCTAGATGTGACAGTTTTGTCAAGAGTTCTAGATGTGACAGTTTTGTCAAGAGTTCTAGATGTGATAGTTTTGTCAAGAGTTCTAGATGTGACAGTTTTGTCAAGAGTTCTAGATGTGACAGTTTTGTCAAGAGTTCTAGATGTGACAGTTTTGTCAAGAGTTCTAGATGTGACAGTTGTGTCAAGAGTTCTAGATGTGATAGTTTTGTCAAGAGTTCTAGATGTGACAGTTTTGTCAAGAGTTCTAGATGTGATAGTTTTATAAAGAGTTCTAGATGTGATAGTTTTATAAAGAGTTCTAGATGTGACAGTTGTGTCAAGAGTTCTAGATGTGATAGTTTTATAAAGAGTTCTAGATGTGACAGTTGTGTCAAGAGTTCTAGATGTGATAGTTTTGTCAAGAGTTCTAGATGTGATAGTTTTGTCAAGAGTTCTAGATGTGATAGTTTTGTCAAGAGTTCTAGATGTGATAGTTTTGTCAAGAGTTCTAGATGTGATAGTTTTATAAAGAGTTCTAGATGTGATAGTTTTGTCAAGAGTTCTAGATGTGATAGTTTTGTCAAGAGTTCTAGATGTGATAGTTTTGTCAAAGAGTTCTAGATGTGATAGTTTTGTCAAGAGTTCTAGATGTGATAGTTTTGTCAAAGAGTTCTAGATGTGACAGTTGTGTCAAGAGTTCTAGATGTGACCGTTGTGTCAAGAGTTCTAGATGTGACAGTTGTGTCAAGAGTTCTAGATGTGACAGTTGTGTCAAGAGTTCTAGATGTGACAGTTGTGTCAAGAGTTCTAGATGTGACCGTTGTGTCAAGAGTTCTAGATGTGACCGTTGTGTCAAGAGTTCTAGATGTGACAGTTGTGTCAAGAGTTCTAGATGTGATAGTTTTGTCAAGAGTTCTAGATGTGACCGTTGTGTCAAGAGTTCTAGATGTGACCGTTGTGTCAAGAGTTCTAGATGTGACCGTTGTGTCAAGAGTTCTAGATGTGACAGTTGTGTCAAGAGTTCTAGATGTGACAGTTGTGTCAAGAGTTCTAGATGTGATAGTTTTGTCAAGAGTTCTAGATGTGACAGTTTTGTCAAGAGTTCTAGATGTGATAGTTTTGTCAAGAGTTCTAGATGTGACAGTTTTGTCAAGAGTTCTAGATGTGATAGTTTTGTCAAGAGTTCTAGATGTGACAGTTTTGTCAAGAGTTCTAGATGTGACAGTTTTGTCAAGAGTTCTAGATGTGACAGTTTTGTCAAGAGTTCTAGATGTGATAGTTTTGTCAAGAGTTCTAGATGTGATAGTTTTGTCAAGAGTTCTAGATGTGACAGTTTTGTCAAGAGTTCTAGATGTGATAGTTTTGTCAAGAGTTCTAGATGTGACAGTTTTGTCAAGAGTTCTAGATGTGACAGTTTTGTCAAGAGTTCTAGATGTGATAGTTTTGTCAAGAGTTCTAGATGTGATAGTTTTGTCAAGAGTTCTAGATGTGAAAGTTTTATAAAGAGTTCTAGATGTGACAGTTTTGTCAAGAGTTCTAGATGTGACAGTTGTGTCAAGAGTTCTAGATGTGATAGTTTTGTCAAGAGTTCTAGATGTGATAGTTTTGTCAAGAGTTCTAGATGTGATAGTTTTATAAAGAGTTCTAGATGTGATAGTTTTATAAAGAGTTCTAGATGTGACAGTTGTGTCAAGAGTTCTAGATGTGATAGTTTTGTCAAGAGTTAAGGATGTGATAGTTTTGTCAAGAGTTCTAGATGTGATAGTTTTGTCAAGAGTTCTAGATGTGATAGTTTTATAAAGAGTTCTAGATGTGACAGTTGTGTCAAGAGTTCTAGATGTGATAGTTTTGTCAAGAGTTCTAGATGTGACAGTTGTGTCAAGAGTTCTAGATGTGATAGTTTTATAAAGAGTTCTAGATGTGACAGTTGTGTCAAGAGTTCTAGATGTGACAGTTGTGTCAAGAGTTCTAGATGTGACAGTTGTGTCAAGAGTTCTAGATGTGACAGTTGTGTCAAGAGTTCTAGATGTGACAGTTTTGTCAAGAGTTCTAGATGTGACAGTTTTGTCAAGAGTTCTAGATGTGACAGTTTTGTCAAGAGTTCTAAATATGGTATTTCTGTCTGGCTAGAGACAGAGATTCTTTCAAATGGGCTGTGGTGAATGCAATGTTCTGCAAAGGACATGCAACCTGACGATGATACCTCAAAAATAGGTGCCATTCAAAACGAGCACCAGCGCTCCACTAGGTGTTGACAACAGCATTGAGAAGGTTAACAGTGCTAGAAATGGTAACATTGAAGCCAAACAAATGGGGACCAAAGTAAACAAAATGCTAGTTGACCTGCCAGGTAAACAATTAACAAGTACTCATGTATGGTTAAGTAACTCTTTGTAGATAACTAGGTAAACAATTAACAAGTACTCACGTATGGTTAAGTAACTCTTTGTAGATAATGTTGACCTTGTCCCACTGATCTAATTTGGTGCAGACACTAGCCAGCCTGGTTGAGCGTAAGTTGAGTTCACTGCATAATTTATCTGAAACATACAACTTGTCATATACATGTCACCACATACTTGTCACAGAAGATATATGAACGTACAACTCATCATATACACGTCACCACATACTTGTCACAGAAGATATATGAACGTACAACTTATCATATATATATGTCACCACATACTTGTCACAGAAGATATATGAACGTACAACTCATCATATACACATGTCACCACATACATGCCACAGAAGATACATGAACGTACAACTCATCATATATATATATGTCACCACATACTTGTCACAGAAGATATATGAATGTACAACTCATTATATACATATGTCACCACATACTTGTCACAGAAGATACATGAACGTACAACTCATCATATACACATGTCACCACATACATGCCACAGAAGATACATGAACATACAACTCATCATATACATATGTCACCACATACTTGTCACAGAAGTTACATAAACATACAACTCATTATATACATATGTCACCATAAACACACAAGTCACAGCTCATAAAGTAAAAAAAAGTAAAGTACACCCATCACGCCAATTTGTGTATAGGGAATATGGTGTTAGTGACCATAAATTTTACAGACCTTCAGCACATTATTTTTGGGGTAATGTGGTCGGCATTATGCCCGTGCAGCTTTACTTTTCCAGAAAAAATTCTGGCACCCATTAAAGGGTGGATGAACCGGAAGCCGTCGGTTGGGATCGAACCCTACCTCTTGTCCTGTGTAGTCCAGTTCACTAACCACTGAGCTATCGCGGCTCCCAGATCATAATTGATCAAAATCACTACTTCAAAAAGCCCCATATCTATAGCTCATGTCTGTCATTATCAAATCATTGCCCATATTTTCTTAGAAAATCACAGAAAATTCCAGAAATGGATTCTATAGCAATGGTAAGCTCCACAAACAGAAGATACACCTATTATATCTTGACACCAATAAATACAAGACATTGAAGTCCACTTAATATGTTTATATTTCAATCACCACTATAGCTAGTCTGTATGTAGAAATGTGTCAAGATGATCATTTCTGACATAAAATCAACAACAATCTTAGCTACGTCTATTTCATTTCACTGCAGACAGAGAATACAATCAGCCTTCCCAGGAATCACAAACGTATGACTGAGCTCACCTATACCTAAACTAGTACAATCAGTCCACACCATACAGGGTCCGACATGTGACTTATGACTGAGCTCACAAATACCTAAACTAGTACAATCAGTCCACACCTTACACCACCGACATGTGACTTATGACTGAGCTCACAAATACCTAAACTAGTACAATCAGTCCACACCTTACACCACTGACATGTAACTTATGACTGAGCTCACAAATACCTAAACTAGTACAATCAGTCCACACCTTACACCACTGACATGTAACTTATGACTGAGCTCACCAATAACTAAAGTAGTACAATCAGTCCACACCTTACACCACCAACATGTGACTTATGACTGAGCTCACAAATACCAAAACTAGTACAATCAGTCCACACCTTACACCACCGACATGTGACTTATGACTGAGCTCACAAATACCAAAACTAGTACAATCAGTCCACACCTTACACCACTGACATGTGACTTATGACTGAGCTCACCAACACCTAAACTAGTACAATCAGTCCACACCTTACACCACCGACATATGACTGAGCTCAGCAATACCTAAACTAGTACAATCAGTCCACACCTTACACCACCGACATATGACTGAGCTCAGCAATACCTAAACTAGTACAATCAGTCCACACCTTACACCACCGACATGTGACTTATGACTGAGCTCACAAATACCTAAACTAGTACAATTAGTCCACACCTTACACCACCGACTTATGACTGAGCTCACCAATACCTAAACTAGTACAATCAGTCCACACCATACACCACCGACATATGACTGAGCTCAGCAATACCTAAACTAGTACAATCAGTCCACACCTTACACCACCGACATGTGACTTATGATTGAGCTCACAAATACCTAAACTAGTACAATTAGTCCACACCTTACAGCACCGACTTATGACTGAGCCCACCAATAACTTAACTAGTACAATCAGTCCACACCTTACACCACCGACATGTGACTTATGATTGAGCTCACAAATACCTAAACTAGTACAATCAGTCCACACCTTACACCACCGACTTATGACTGAGCCCACCAATAACTAAACTAGTACAATCAGTCCACACCTTACACCACCGACATGTGACTTATGACTGAGCTCACCAATACCTAAACTAGTACAATCAGTCCACACCTTACACTACCGACATGTGACTTATGACTGAGCTCAGCAATACCTAAACTAGTACAATCAGTCCACACCTTACACCACCGACTTGTGACTTATGACTGAGCTCACAAATACCTAAACTAGTACAATCAGTCCACACCTTACACCACCGACTTGTGACTTATGACTGAGCTCACAAATACCTAAACTAGTACAATCAGTCCACACCTTACACCACCGACATGTGACTTATGATTGAGCTCAGCAATACCTAAACTAGTACAATCAGTCCACACCTTACACCACCGACTTGTGACTTATGACTGAGCTCACAAATACCTAAACTAGTACAATCAGTCCACACCTTACACCACCGACTTGTGACTTATGACTGAGCTCACAAATACCTAAACTAGTACAATCAGTCCACACCTTACACCACCGACATGTGACTTATGACTGAGCTCAGCAATACCTAAACTAGTACAATCAGTCCACACCTTACACCACCGACTTATGACTGAGCCCACCAATAACTAAACCAAGACCATAGTTCCAACCTCCCCCTCCAACAAACAACAGAACTCACCTCCCATTGGCCCATTCAGAACAGCACAGGCCTCTGTCCATTTCTCCTGCAGCTCAAGAATAATCAGGTACAGAAGGATTTCTGCAAAGAAGAGAAAGTTGGTCAGCAGCATGCCATTAACTCATGGAACTGTTGTGACTGAATTCACTTTATTTCCACCTAGTTTACTCTGACAGTGTACGTACAGTTTAGTAAAAGAATTCTGACAAATGATATGCTATTTTAATCCTAGATTATGACACCTTCATAGAATTTTAAACTCTAAATACAAACTCTTGGAATTCAACAGATTGCCACAAACATTTCCCCCTTCCTAATTATTGCTTTCAGTGATACCTGAATGTTGAATTTGTTTCCTTTGATGTTGGATTCCACGTGGGCTTTGTAAAAATTTTAAAGGTGTTGTAAAAACACTGCTCTTTTTTTTAATTATAAATGTGGCCAATTTTCAAGAAATTTGTTTTCTTTTCTTTCTTATGATGGGGGAAATCTTTTTGGCTGTCAGTGAGACATCAAACACTTTTGTAACGTGGGATAGTCAGCAAACGACGCTAAGAGAAAGCTGAACATTCAGCTGGAATGATGGACTGATGGCCAATGTGTCAACAGATAATGTAACACTTCAGTGAACATTCAGCTGGAATGATGGACTGACGGCCAATGTGTCAAAAGACAATGTAACACTTCAGTGAACATTCAGCTAGAATGATGGACTGACGGTCAATGTGTCAACAGACAATGTAAGACTTCAGTGAACATTCAGCTGGAATGATGGACTGACGGCCAATGTGTCAACAGACAATGTAAGACTTCGGGCAGCCATGGCTTCATGGGGTTGAATTTCAAGCCAGAAATCAAAACTAAACCCAGTAAATGATTACCACATCCATTCTCTGTGTCTCTTCTTGGGTAAACACAAAGTTGTGTAGCTAAAGTTCAAAGAAATTCTGCTTTTCTGACCTCCAAATGTATCAGTGTTTGTAATTGTTACGAATGTATCATCAAAATGTGACTCACAGATGTCATGATCAAGAGTTAAATGTGAGATGGGCTTACATCTATAACTATAAGATGATATGTTTTCATGTTTCTGAAACCTGATGTGGCATTGGTAGATGGGCTTACATGTGTAACTGTATAAGATGCTATGTTTTCATGTTTCTGAAACATAATGTGGCTTCGGTAGAATTAAACTTGCTAGTGAAACTAGAGCAAAGACAGGTGACTGAGACAAGCGTAATGAGCTAATAACATGAGGTCAAGCGTTGCAAGTACAGAACAAAGAAACGATACATGTTGTCCATGCCCTTCCTGCTCACATTTTGTGCTCTATCAACAAACAAAACAGAACAAATGAGGTCATATACCTTCAGCCTCAAACTCTTTGTCCTGGAGGTATTTCTGGGTCATTTTCTCAGCCAGTGGCAGGTACATGGTTCTGCCCAGTTTCCTGTCAGCGTGTGCCTGGTGGTGGAAGGCAAATAGGGAAGGAAGATGTGATATGCTCCAACTATTTATACACAGAGTAGATTAGCTCAACCATATAGATACAAGTGACAAGCATTCACACAAGAACATCAAACAAATTACAAAACAATAACTCCAGAACATCACACAAATTACAAAACAATAACACAAGAACATCAAACAAATTACAAAACAATAACACAAGAACATCAAACAAATTACAAAACAATAACTCCAGAACATCACACAAATTACAAAACAATAACTCAAGAACATCACACAAATTACAAAACAATAACTCAAGAACATCACACAAATTACAAAACAATAACACAAGAACATCAAACAAATTACAAAACAATAACTCAAGAATATCACACAAATTACAAAACAATAACACAAGAACATCAAACAAATTACAAAACAATAACACAAGAACATCACACAAATTTTCACACAAATTAGGAAAAGTTCACACGAAAACACCATACAAATGTCATTTGTGTGAACATGTCATTTGTATAGTGTTTTTGTTTGATGTTGACAAGCTTTCACACAGAAACATCACATACTGTTACACAGCTTATCTGTGTGACACCACCCAGGGAAGTTCAGATGTGAGATGCACATGAACACAGGGAGTCCAGCGATTTGTCACACCTGAATATCATTTCTTAACATAGAACTATGGGAAAGTACCAGCCAAATACCAGTGGACAAAGAGATACAAAGAAGAAGATGGCGCTGAATAGGACACACACTGCAGAAGCCAACTTAGAGTATTACACAAAAGGCCCTTTTTTAAATTCACAGGGGAAGAGACAAAGAGGAAGACCAAAATATTCTAGGAGAAGACAGGTGGAAGCAGAGATGAAGATGATGGGGAAGACATGGAATGATCTTAAAAGAATGGCAGGAAACAGAATGGCTTGAAAAGTGTTTGTTGGAGACCTATGCTCTACAGGGGGCAGAAAGGAAGAAGAAGATCATTAGTACATGACACCTGGCCAGGACATGTGACTCACCTGCATGACAATACTCATGACAGCCCAGAAGTAGTAGGGGTTCTTGTTGGGCCTGATCTTGTGCAGCATCATAGCTGTCCTCTGTTGTTGCTGGTAGTTGCCAAGACGGACATGAGCCATGAAGAGACACGATAAAATGTCTTCATTGCTGGGCTGATGTTTGGCCGCAGCTTCGTACAAGCTGGCAATCTGATCATCTGAAAATCAAGCACATACACATTGAATTTGACCTGGTACAAGGAAAACAATAGGATTTGTTGCTATCTAGCAGGGAACAAGGATTGTGTTCTGATACAAGACAACAGTGACTGTTGCTATCTAGCAGGGAACAAGGACTGTGTTCTGATACAAGACAACAGTGACTGTTGCTATCTAGCAGGGAACAAGGACTGTGTTCTGATACAAGACAACAGTGAATGTTGCTATCTACCAGGGAACAAGGATTGTGTTCTGATACAAGACAACAGTGAATGTTACTATCTACCAGGGAACAAGGATTGTGTTCTGATACAAGACAACAGTGACTGTTACTATCTAGCAGGGAACAAGGATTGTGTTCTGATACAAGACAACAGCGACTGTTACTATCTAGCAGGGAACAAGGATTGTGTTCTGATACAAGACAACAGTGAATGTTGCTATCTTGTAGGGAACAAGGATTGTGTTCTGATACAAGACAACAGTGAATGTTGCTATCTAGCAGGGAACAAGGATTGTGTTCTGATACAAGACAACAGTGAATGTTGCTATCTAGTAGGGAACAAAGATTGTGTTCTGATACAAGACAACAGTGAATGTTGCTATCTAGTAGGGAACAAGGATTGTGTTCTGATACAAGATAACAGTGACTGTTACTATCTAGCAGGGAACAAGGATTGTGTTCTGATACAAGACAACAGTGACTGTTGCTATCTAGCAGGGAACAAGGACTGTGTTCTGATACAAGACAACAGTGACTGTTGCTATCTAGCAGGGAACAAGGACTGTGTTCTGATACAAGACAACAGTGAATGTTGCTATCTACCAGGGAACAAGGATTGTGTTCTGATACAAGACAACAGTGAATGTTACTATCTACCAGGGAACAAGGATTGTGTTCTGATACAAGACAACAGTGAATGTTGCTATCTAGTAGGGAACAAGGATTGTGTTCTGATACAAGACAACAGTGAATGTTGCTATCTAGCAGGGAACAAGGATTGTGTTCTGATACAAGACAACAGTGAATGTTGCTATCTAGTAGGGAACAAAGATTGTGTTCTGATACAAGACAACAGTGACTGTTGCTATCTAGCAGTGAACAAGGATTTTGTTCTGGTACAAGACAACAGTGATTGTTGCTATCTAGCAGTGAACAAGGATTTTGTTCTGGTACAAGACAACAGTGACTGTTGCTATCTAGCAGTGAACAAGGATTTTGTTCTGGTACAAGACAACAGTGATTGTTGCTATCTAGCAGTGAACAAGGATTTTGTTCTGGTACAAGACAACAGTGATTGTTGCTATCTAGTAGGGAACAAAGATTGTGTTCTGATACAAGACAACAGTGATTGTTGCTATCTAGTAGGGAACAAAGATTGTGTTCTGATACAAGACAACAGTGATTGTTGCTATCTAGCAGTGAACAAGGATTTTGTTCTGGTACAAGACAACAGTGACTGTTGCTATCTAGCAGGGAACAAAGATTGTGTTCTGATACAAGACAACAGTGATTGTTGCTATCTAGTAGGGAACAAAGATTGTGTTCTGATACAAGACAACAGTGATTGTTGCTATCTAGCAGTGAACAAGGATTTTGTTCTGGTACAAGACAACAGTGACTGTTGCTATCTAGCAGGGAACAAAGATTGTGTTCTGATACAAGACAACAGTGACTGTTGCTATCTAGCAGGGAACAAAGATTGTGTTCTGATACAAGACAACAGTGACTGTTACTATCTAGCAGGGAACAAAGATTGTGTTCTGATACAAGACAACAACGACTGCTACTATCTAGCAGTGAACAAGGATTGTGTTTTATACATACAACTTTAAACAAGGGGAAGACACAAGCTATTGTTGTCTAGCAGGAAAGCTTACACTGCTGTGTCTCCTTGTAGCAGATGGACATGGCACTCAGCGTCTGGTCATCAGTGGGCTCTGTCTGGTGTATTTCTGCCAGCAGGGCTGAACCTTTGGACGTCTGGCCCATCCTTATCAGAGCTAGAGCCTTCAGGACCTACACACCACAAACATAATACAGCATGAACACCTCCATTAGCTCCTGTCTTCCTATTAGTATTATTGTCATTAGTATTACTGTCATTATTATTATTGTCATTATTATTATTGTCATTATTATCATTGTCATTAGTATTACTGTCATTATTATTGTCATTATTATTATTGTCATTATTATTATTATTATTGTCATCATCATTATTATTATTGGCATTATTATTATCATTGTCACTATTATCATTGTCATCATTATTATTGTCATCATTATTATTGTCATTATTATTGTCATTATTATTGTTGTCGTTGTTATTATTATTGTCATTATTATTATTATTGTCATTATTACTATTGTCATTATTATTATTATCATTATTATTGTCATTGACATTAGTATTGTCATTATTATCATTATTATTATTATTGTCATTGTCATCATTATTGTCATTATTATTATTGTCATTGTCATTATTATTGTCATTGTCATTATTATTATTGTCATTATCATTGCCATTATTATTATTGCCATTATTATCATTGTCATTATTATTATTATTGTCATTGTCATTGCCATTATTATTATTATTGTCATTATTATTATCATTATTAATACAGTCGAACCTGTCTAAGGCGACCATTCACGGGACTTTCAAAAACTGGTCCCATAGGACAGGTGGTCCTGCCTCACAGGTTTCACATAATAAATAGAGCGATAAAAAAAAATTTTATCCTAAGCACTATGAAAACTAACCTGCAAATCAGCGTAATCCATGAGTAGAACATAGTGCACATGTCGGTCTACAATAGCCACTGGTTGGACACTTTTCATAAAACACGATAGTTAAACACACAAAAATAAAACACACATACACAGATTCCACTTATACTGTACATGTATCACTTTTGACTTGAAAAAAAATCCAATATGGTAGTCTGTTGTTTGACAGATGAAATAAACGATAAGTTCAATTTTTCTCTCAAGTCCATGATAACGTCTAGTATGTCAGATCTCCCGTTTGTTATTGAATAGGTGCGCAGAAGCTCCAAAGCATTATGTGCATCTGCGATAGTGTATGTTTTCTCAATGTCAGTAGAATCTTGTTCGTTGTCTGATTCACTATTCACATCCTCAGCAGCTAAAATTGCAGTGGCAGGAAGATCCCAGTTTGTTTCTATTGTGTTGCAAGTTTGGAGCCCTGAATCAATCATGGAGATGTCTGTCAATTGGTATCCAAACAATTCTTTTGAAAGGTTATCCAAAGCAGTAGAAATTGCAGTAGAAACAATTTGCACGTCGGTCTTTGATGCAGATTCCATGTGCGTCAGAGAATATGCGTGTGTTTCAGCAGGACAATGAAAACCTGCTTTACAGAAACACTTAAGGATGGTTGAGTTGTCCACTTCTTTCCATGCTGCAGCAATCCAGTAGACTACATCCAGTAAATTGACCTGTTTCATGAGTTCGGTTCCGGAAGCATCCTTGTTTGATTCCATGACTGTGATAAGATGTAGAAGCTGTTTTTGTCTAAACTTTAATTTAAATGTCTGAATGACACCCTGGTCTAGGGGTTGAACTAATGCAGTTGTGTTGGGTGGCAGAAACTGCAGCTTAACATTCTGTAGTTCGATCTTGGGATGACAGGTAGCGTTGTCAACAAATAAAATAATGTGGCGCTTTTTTTTCTGCATCTTACGGTCAAAACTTTTCAGCCAATCTTCAAATATAGCTGCAGTCATCCATGCCTTTTTGTTGTTTCTGTAAATCACTGGCAGTGTGTTTATGTTGATGTTTTTAAAAATCCTAGGGTTAGCTGCTTTCCCAATCACTAAAGCCGGTTCTCGTTCCCCCAACATGTTAGTGCATAGCATCACTGTTATTCGCTCTTTGCTTTTTTTACCCCCAGCGCATTTTTCTCCTTTGACAAAAAATGTTTTGTCCGTAGTCGCTTTGAAAAATAACCCGGTTTCATCTAAATTAAAAATGTCTTGAGCAGCGTAACCATAGCATATCTCGGATAATTTAGAAGTCCAGTCAGCCGCAGCACTCATATCTGAATCACCGACTTCGCCACATTGCTTACCAAACACAAGATTGTGTCTTTTAATGAAGGCCTCTAACCAGCCGTTCGATGCTTTAAAGACTGAGTTTTCCAATTCTTTTGCAAACTGTAAAGCTCGTTCTTTGATCATCGGCCCAGATAACGGAATTTTTCGTGCAAGTGCTGATTGACACCATTTCCAACAAAGTGTATTTATGTCTTCATTTCCCGTTTTCCTGCTATTCCTTCTTTTCATACTTGGTGCATTATTTTCAAAGTCATTCATATACTCGGCTTTTCTCTTTAACGTACGTAAAATCTGTGTCTTTCCCACTCCAAACTGTTCTGCCAATAATCGCGAACTTTTACCTTGCTGATTTTGTCGAATCACTGATATTCGTTCTTCCAGCGTTAATGCTTTTGGTTTTACACTTTTGACACTGGCCATTTCCTATATTGTGTGTAACACTTTTAAAATCCACAAAAATAATTCACTGAGATACTGTACATGTACATGAATACACTCTAAGCGGGCAATGACTAATTCTTTAGTTAATTCCTGTAATTTATACGGGCCACGCAATGGTCTACTCTGGTCTAGACGGAACCGCGAAGTGATGTCACTTCACGAATCATAGATCTGTGTCTGCACCAGTATTGACTGATAAACGTAACACGTCCCACTGTAATCTGGGACTCACTAAATACGGGAAAACATCAACACCTGTAGACACCTGTGTCGATCGTTTATAGCTCCCAGCGAGACGAAGGACTGGCTGGTCGTCGTAAACGGGATAAATAACATTGGCGGCGGTTAATTAGCCTGGTCTCTGGTCGCGTCATACGGTGAGCGCCGTAATCAGTGTTAGCATATAGTAAAAAACTCGGGGAAATTGTAGACCCGGTCCTATAACCAGGGAAACGCTTTAAACAGGTGGTCCTAAGACCAGGTTCGACTGTAGTATTATTCTCATTATTAGTCATTATTATTAGTATTATTATTATTATTATTAGTATTATTATTATTATTAGTATTATTATTATTGCCATTATTATTATTATTGCCATCATTATTATTATTGCCATTTTTATTATTATTGCCATCATTATTATTGCCATTATTATTATTATTGCCATCATTATTATTGCCATTATTATTATTATTGCCATCATTATTATTATCGCCATTATTATTATTATTGCCATCATTATTATTATTGCCATTATTGTGATCAGTCTTATTATTATAATTATTATTACATACAGAACCCTCATTGTTCTGCCCAAAGTCTCAACTTTGAATAGTTGTAAGAAGTTTCTGGTTTAAACAAATATAATGAACTATTCCTTCATAGTTTGTACTGGATCTTGGGTTTTAGAGAGTTAATTGATGTTTTAATAGAGTGAGAGAAATAGAGTTAACTTAGATAATAGAGGAATGGCCAGTTGATGTCAAGATATTCAGTCTCATTGAACACTAGTCAGTTGTGAAGGATACTTCAAGATCATGTGATCAGGTTACAGGTGATGTCAAGATATTCAGTCTCATTGAACACTAGTCAGTTGTGAAGGATACTTCAAGATCATGTGATCAGGTTACAGGTGATGTCAAGATATTCAGTCTCATTGAACACTAGTCAGTTGTGAAGGATACCTCAAGATTATGTGATCAGGTTACAGGTGATGTCAAGATATTCAGTCTCACTGAACACTAGTCAGTTGTGAAGGATACTTCAAGATTATGTGATCAGGTTACAGGTGATGTCAAGATATTCAGTCTCACTGAACACTAGTCAGTTGTGAAGGATACTTCAAGATTATGTGATCAGGTTACAGGAGATGTCAAGATATTCAGTCTCATTGAACACTAGTCAGTTGTGAAGGATACCTCAAGATTATGTGATCAGGTTACAGTCAAGTCATAAAAGTTGATGAGACAAACATGAGGTTTGGACAGTTTCTGCTTGTACCTCAACCAGGCAAGATGTTGGTTTAGATCAGATGTGCTGGAGGAACATAGGGTGGCTAACATCAGGATAGTGAAGGGTAGGTAGTAAGAATTGAAGTAAAAAGCTCCCTGTGGAGCATAGGTCTTCAGCAAACACTTTCAGCTCCATGTGGAGCATATGTCTTCAACAAACATTTTCAGCTCCCTGTGGAGCATATGTCTTCAACACTTTCAGCTCCATGTGGAGCACATGTCTTCAAAAAACACTTTCAGCTCCCTGTGGAGCATATGTCTTCAACACTTTCAGCTCCATGTGGAGCACATGTCTTCAACAAACACTTTCAGCTCCCTATGGAGCATATGTCTTCAGCAAACACTTTCAGCTCCCTATGGAGCATATGTCTTCAGCAAACACTTTCAGCTCCCTATGGAGCATATGTCTTCAGCAAACACTTTCATAGAACATAGGTCTTCAGCAAACTCTTTCCAAGCCGTTCTGTTTCTTGCTGTAAGTTCATTCCATGTCTTCCCCATCATCTTCATCTCTGCTTCCATCTGTCTTGTCCAAATAATATTTTAGTCTTCCTCTTTATCTCTTCCCCTAGGGATTAAAAAAATGGCCTGTTGTGTAATATTTTCAGTTGGCATCAGCAGTGTGTGTCCTATCCAATGCCATCTTCTTCTTTCTATCTCTTTGTCCACTGGTATTTGGTACTTTCCCAAGCTAGTGATTTTGTGTTGCATCAATTATTAATGTTATTTTCTCTATTATGGCATATCTGAATGATCTTGAGATATGCTTGCATTAAGACTCAAGACTACTGCATCTGCATGGTTTTCTGTCTGGGTGTGCTTGTATAGACTTTGGCCATTGTTGTTGTTATGGATCCAGCAACCTGTGAGTGGATGCCCTTCAACCCACAGACTTTGGCCTGTTGTTGTTATGGATCCAGCAACCTGTGAGCGGGTGCCCTTCAACCCACAGACTTTGGCCTGTTGTTGTTGTTATGGATCCAGCAACCTGTGAGCGGGTGCCCTTCAACCCACAGACTGGCCATTGTTGTTGTTATGGATCCAGCAACCTGTGAGTGGATGCCCTTCAACCCACAGACTTTGGCCATTGTTGTTGTTATGGATCCAGCAACCTGTGAGTGGATGCCCTTCAACCCACAGACTTTGGCCATTGTTGTTGTTATGGATCCAGCAACCTGTGAGTGGATGCCCTTCAACCCACAGACTTTGGTCATTGTTGTTGTTATGGATCCAGCAACCTGTGAGCGGGTGCCCTTCAACCCACAGACTTTGCCCAACAAGAGCTTCTTTGAGGTGGCAGCCGCAGTTGTCTCATTCTTATTTTTCTATCTACACCGCTACCCTTAGCTGAAGGCCTTACCTGCCTGGGTACTGGGATTTTATTACTTGACAAAAAGAGGGACGTTGAATCTTAACCCGAGATTACGACACTTTCGTAAAATTTACTAACTCACAAAACAAATTCTTGGAATTCAACAGTTTGCTGCAAGCAAACATTTCCCCATCTCCATGCCCCTTCCTAGTTATTGCTTCCAGTAACCCCTGCTCCCACCAACCCCTGCTCCCACTAACCCTGGGTGTTAGATTGGTTTCCTTTGATATGGATTTTTTTTCCCAAACACTAACATGCGCTTCATACAAATTATGAAGGTGTCATGAGAATGTGGCTGTTTTTATTTGTAATGAATGGTTTTGTGTTGCTGTTGCTATTCTTTTTTTCATCTCTCTCTCTCTGGCAGTCTCCATTGTAGCAATAACAACAACATTTAGTAGAAAGGGTGAGATGACCAAGAATTTACCTTAGCACAAGTCAGATCTTTCTGCTTCTTCAGCACCTTGTCAGCTTCCTGGATGGCTTTCTTGTTGTTGCCATTGTCCAGACAGTCTGAAAACAGGAAACAAAGCAATCTTTGAACAAACCTGTACAAAGCAGTCACTGAACAAACCTGTACAAAACAGTCACTGAACAAACCTGTACAAAGCAATCTTTGAACAAACCTGTACAAAGCAGTCACTGAACAAACCTGTACAAAGCAGTCACTGAACAAACCTGTACAAAGCAATCTTTGAACAAACCTGTAAAAAGCAGTCACTGAACAAACCTGTACAAAGCAACCTTTGAACAAACCTGTACAAAGCAGTCACTGAACAAACCTGTACAAAGCAACCTTTGAACAAACCTGTACAAGACAAGGAACAATGCTTCTGTTTGGCCTACTCTTTTTGATATTTAACTTCCCAGGGTTTATGAACATGCACAAGTGACACAGGACCTCCTGGTATACTTCATTTTCCAAGAGAGCTGGACATTGCATCAGCTATCCTGAGACAAGAACAATGCCACGAAGAAACCCTGGATTCAATTTTGAGAAACTGTCACCGCCTGTGTTGGGATTTGAAGCCAGGATCTTCCTGTCCAGAAGTCTTACCTCTAGGCCAGCCAGCCAACTATCAACAACATTCAACAATTATTATTTCTCTTCTTCTTAGCATTCACCCATCAGGTGGTCGTGGATGCATTCTGTTGTTAGTTTACGGCATAGCCATGGTATCTGCACCTTTTGGCCCAACACATCTGTCCTCGGCATGGATAGGTAAGTAAAAAAAAGTAAAGTACCCCCGTCACGCCAAGTGGCGTATAGGGAAATATGGTGTTAGTGACCCTATATTTTACAGACCTTCAGCACATGATTTTTGGGGTAATGTGGTCGGTATTACGTCCGTGCTGCTTTACTTTCCCAGAAAAAAATCCGGTACCCATTTAAGGCTGGGTGAACCCAGAAGCCGTCGGTTGGGATCGAACCCTACCCCTCGTCCTTTGTAGTCCAGTTCACTAACCACTGAGCTATCGCGGCTCCCCATAGATAGGTAGATTTGCTTAAAGGTTTTTTAGAGGGTTCTCTAACATGCATAAGTGCACACAGGACCTCTGGGTTTTCACCATTTTGAGAGAGGGATATACATCGAATCTCACTACCCAGAGAGGGCTAGACATCGGATCTCCCTACCCAGAGAGGGATATACATCAGATCTTACTACCCAGAGAGGGCCAGACATCAGATCTCACTACCCAGAGAGGGCTAGACATTGGATCTCACTACCCAGAGAGGGTTAGATATCGAATCTCACTACCCAGAGAGGGCTAGACATCGGATCTCACTACACAGAGAGGGCCAGACATCAGATCTCCCTACCCAGAGAGGGCTAGACTTCAGATTTCACTACATAGAGAGGCTAGACTTCAGATTTCACTACATAGAGAGGCTAGACGTCAGATTTCACTATACAGAGAGGGCTAGACATTGGATCTCACTACCCAGAGAGGGCTAGACATCGGATCTCACTACTCAGAGGCCAATGTAAAGCCACAAAGAAACCACAGATTCAATTTTTGAAAAATTCCCACCGCCTGTGATGGAGAGCTAATTTCCAACATTAGGGAGAAACGATCATCATTTTTGGCCATGCAATGAGAAGAGAACAGCTGGAATATATTGTGACAACTGGGAAAGTTCAGAGATAAAGAGATAGAGGGAAGCAAAGAGAAAAAATCCTAGACAGCTTAAGAGAATGGCTTGGCAGAAAGTCAACAACAGAAATGATAAATAACTGTTGAGATAAAGAGTTGTGGAGAGACATGATCACCTATGCCAGCAGGCATAGTACTTGATGATGATGTGATGGGAATCGAACCTCTGACCTTCCTGTCCAGAGGCCAATATCATACCTCTAAACCACCCAGCTACCAAACCAAACTAAATGTGTTCAAAAACATCATTATATAACAAAGAACACCACAAAGTTATCAATGACAGCATTGATTTGATTTCTTTGCTCATCTGTTACAAGATATATTCCTCTCCCATCACAATAAATAAGGAGTTTGATTGATGTGCTGCAATATACATTATAGCTACAATATTTGCACAATCTGACCTGACAGATCACATTTTGTTTATTTATTAAAGACTTTCTAAAATTAAACATACGATTGAGAAACACGAAACCATTCATTAAATTTATATAAATATACATGACACTGTATATGTCAGAGTGAAATATGGTCTGCCATCTTTGGTTATGTCATGAAAATAGGTAAACTCTACAACAATGTGGACAAATAGAAGGAAAGAGAGAAAGAGGAAGACAAAGGTTGAAAGAAAACGGGCTCAACACCAGAACAATTTGGAATAGAACGATATCTAGGTAAGCTGACACCAAGGGTTGGAATATATGGTGAAACTTGATCTATGTCTGTGAGGGTTGGAATATATGGTGAAACTTGATCTATGTCTGTGAGCAATCTAATTGGTTTCTACAGGTAAGCTGACACAAATGACTGGAATACATTGTGTTATTGATCTGCTAGGAGGACTATCAATTTAGTACACATTGGGTGAATGCCAGATAAGGAGAAAAGATCTTGTCTATCCTCATTGGGTGAATGCCAGATAAGGAGAAAAGATCTTGTCTATCTTCACTGGGTGAATGCCAGATAGGGAGAAAAGATCTTGTCTATCTTCACTGTGTGAATGCCAGATAGGGAGAAAAGATCTTGTCTATCTTCACTGGGTGAATGCCAGACAGGGAGAAAAGATCTTGTCTATCTTCACTGGGTGAATGCCAGATAGGGAGAAAAGATCTTGTCTATCCTCATTGGGTGAATGCCAGATAAGGAGAAAAGATCTTGTCTATCCTCTGTGTGAATGCCAGATAGGGAGAAAAGATCTTGTCTATCTTCACTGGGTGAATGCCAGATAAGGAGAAAAGATCTTGTCTATCCTCATTGGGTGAATGCCAGATAAGGAGAAAAGATCTTGTCTATCCTCTGTGTGAATGCCAGATAGGGAGAAAAGATCTTGTCTATCCTCATTGGGTGAATGCCAGATAAGGAGAAAAGATCTTGTCTATCCTCTGTGTGAATGCCAGATAGGGAGAAAAGATCTTGTCTATCCTCATTGGGTGAATGCCAGATAGGGAGAAAAGATCTTGTCTATCCTCATTGGGTGAATGCCAGATAAGGAGAAAAGATCTTGTCTATCCTCATCGGGTGAATGCCAGACAGGGAGAGAGTATCATGTCTATCCACACAAGCAAAGCTTAGATCCAGTGGACTGTATGGAAGAAAAAAGAAAAGTTCAATGGACAGACAGACATTTGTAGCAGCTCACTGGGTAGGGCAGAAAGAGCATGACAAGTCACATAGCAAGCCCTCACTCCAGTCACCTCAATACTGCCAAGTCAATAGGCCAAGCAGTTCATGGATAAGAAAGTGAGGCTGATGTTGTACAATTTCCCTCACAGAAACCTCTTCAACACACAGATCACTTTACCATCATCAACTTCCCTCACAGAAACCTCTTTAACACACAGATCACTTTACCATCATCAACTTCCCTCACAGAAACCTCTTTAACACACAGATCACTTTATCATCATCAACTTCCCTCACAGAAACCTCTTTAACACACAGATCACTTTATCATCAACTTCCCTCACAGAAACCTCTTTAACACACAGATCACTTTATCATCATCAACTTCCCTCACAGAAACCTCTTTAACACACAGATCACTTTACCATCATCAACTTCCCTCACAGAAACCTCTTTAACACACAGATCACTTTATCATCATCAACTTCCCTCACAGAAACCTCTTTAACACACAGATCACTTTACCATCATCAACTTCCCTCACAGAAACCTCTTTAACACACAGATCACTTTATCATCATCAACTTCCCTCACAGAAACCTCTTTAACACACAGATCACTTTATCATCAACTTCCCTCACAGAAACCTCTTTAACGCACAGATCACTTTAACATCAACTTCCCTCACAGAAACCTCTTTAACACACAGATCACTTAATCATCATCAACTTCCCTCACAGAAACCTCTTTAACACACAGATCACTTTATCATCAACTTCCCTCACAGAAACCTCTTTAACACACAGATCACTTTATCATCAACTTCCCTCACAGAAACCTCTTTAACACACAGATCACTTTATCATCATCAACTTCCCTCACAGAAACCTCTTTAACGCACAGATCACTTTATCATCATCAACTTCCCTCACAGAAACCTCTTTAACACACAGATCACTTTATCATCAACTTCCCTCACAGAAACCTCTTTAACACACAGATCACTTTATCATCAACTTCCCTCACAGAAACCTCTTTAACACACAGATCACTTTATCATCATCAACTTCCCTCACAGAAACCTCTTTAACACACAGATCACTTTAACATCAACTTCCCTCACAGAAACCTCTTTAACGCACAGATCACTTTATCATCAACTTCCCTCACAGAAACCTCTTTAACGCACAGATCACTTTATCATCAACTTCCCTCACAGAAACCTCTTTAACACACAGATCACTTTATCATCAACTTCCCTCACAGAAACCTCTTTAACGCACAGATCACTTTATCATCAACTTCCCTCACAGAAACCTCTTTAACGCATAGATCACTTTAACATCAACTTCCCTCACAGAAACCTCTTTAACGCACAGATCACTTTATCATCAACTTCCCTCACAGAAACCTCTTTAACGCACAGATCACTTTATCATCAACTTCCCTCACAGAAACCTCTTTAACGCACAGATCACTTTATCATCAACTTCCCTCACAGAAACCTCTTTAACGCACAGATCACTTTATCATCAACTTCCCTCACAGAAACCTCTTTAACGCACAGATCACTTTATCATCAACTTCCCTCACAGAAACCTCTTTAACACACAGATCACTTTATCATCAACTTCCCTCACAGAAACCTCTTTAACGCACAGATCACTTTATCATCAACTTCCCTCACAGAAACCTCTTTAACACACAGATCACTTTAACATCAACTTCCCTCACAGAAACCTCTTTAACGCACAGATCACTTTATCATCAACTTCCCTCACAGAAACCTCTTTAACGCACAGATCACTTTATCATCAACTTCCCTCACAGAAACCTCTTTAACACACAGATCACTTTATCATCAACTTCCCTCACAGAAACCTCTTTAACGCACAGATCACTTTATCATCAACTTCCCTCACAGAAACCTCTTTAACGCACAGATCACTTTATCATCAACTTCCCTCACAGAAACCTCTTTAACGCACAGATCACTTTACCATCATCAACTTCCCTCACAGAAACCTCTTTAACGCACAGATCACTTTATCATCATCAACTTCCCTCACAGAAACCTCTTTAACACACAGATCACTTTACCATCATCAACTTCCCTCACAGAAACCTCTTTAACACACAGATCACTTTATCATCATCAACTTCCCTCACAGAAACCTCTTTAACGCACAGATCACTTTATCATCAACTTCCCTCACAGAAACCTCTTTAACGCACAGATCACTTTATCATCATCAACTTCCCTCACAGAAACCTCTTTAACGCACAGATCACTTTAACATCAACTTCCTCTTCTTCAGTCATCAACTACTGCTAAGCATTTAGGCATTCAGACCAGCTTGGGTCACGAAAAGGACAGTGTGTTTGAGGTTTTCGCTGGTTCTCCATAATTTGTCGTTTTTCTGTGGGCCATATTTGTATTCTTAAGGTGTTGAGAGTGCTGCAGTCCTGTAGGATATGCTCTGGAGTTTCTCTGGACGCTCCACCCCATAGTTTGTCATGCAGGAATGTTTCGATGGGCACATTTGTGCTTACAGTGTTGAGAGTGCTGCAGTCCAAGTGAACAGACAATGTAACATCTCTGACAGCCACTGCATCATGCATTTGAATTGCAGGCCATAAATTGACCTCAAGCCAGGAAATGATGACCACATCTGATTCCCGTGTCTCTCCTAGTGTAAACACACAACTGTGTAGCAAAAGTTCAAAGAAAATACTAATTTTGGAACTCCTAATGTAACATTTAAGTGTCTGTAATTGTTATAAAGGTGTTGTACAGATGTGGCTTGCGAATATGTGTAGTAACATAGGGTTAATGTCTTTGTTTAAAAGCCTCTCATTTATTTATGCTTGTAATGCCTTTATTATAAAAATCTGTATTAAGTTTTGTAAATGTCCAGAAGTTGTTTTCTCCATAACAGCTTTCATGTACCTGCCTTCTAGGGACTTATGTGCTAATATTCCTTCTAGAGACTTATGTGCTAATATTCCTTCTAGAGACTTATGTGCTAATATTCCTTCTAGGGACTTATGTGCTAATATTCCTTCTAGGGACTTATGTGTTAATATTCCTTCTAGGGACTTATGTGCTAATATTCCTTCTAGAGACTTATGTGCTAATATTCCTTCTAGGGACTTATGTGCTAATATTCCTTCTAGGGACTTATGTGCTAATATTCCTTCTAGGGACTTATGTGTTAATATTCCTTCTCTTGTTAGTCTCATTTATCTTCATGTGCAAATAACTTGTCAGTTCATGATTTGATAGCTGCTCTGTGCTGTCAGCTGTTCATGCAAGCGCAGCTTCAATATTCTGAATATTCATGATGTTAATATTCATGATTCATTGATTATCATAATTTATTGATTAGAGTTGACAGGTGTAAGTCTCTCTGGGGATGCTGCAGGTGAAATATGTTGTGATAGGTCACTGGTTGCAGTCAAGGCTGAAACTGATGACTGAGTTATTGGGAACACTTGTGGCAGCTGCTGAAAGTAATGACTTAAATATTGGGAATACTTGTGGTGGTTGCTGAAAGTGATGACTTAAATATTGGGAATACTTGTGGCAGCTGCTGAAAGTAATGACTTAAATATTGGGAATACTTGTGGTGGCTGCTGAAAGTAATGACTTAAATATTGGAAATACTTGTGGTGGTTGCTGAAAGTGATGACTTAAATATTGGGAATACTTGTGGTGGTTGCTAAAAGTGATGACTTAGATATTGGAAATACTTGTGGTAGTTGCTGAAAGTGATGACTTAAATATTGGGAATACTTGTGGTGGTTGCTGAAAGTGATGACTTAAATATTGGGAATACTTGTGGTGGTTGCTGAAAGTGATGACTTAAATATTGGGAATACTTGTGGTGGTTGCTGAAAGTGATGACTTAAATATTGGGAATACTTGTGGTGGTTGCTGAAAGTGATGACTTAAATATTGGGAATACTTGTGGTGGTTGCTGAAAGTGATGACTTAATAAATATTGGGAATACTTGTGGTGGCTGCTGAAAGTGATGACCTAATAAATATTGGGAATACTTGTGGTGGTTGCTGAAAGTGATGACTTAAATATTGGGAATACTTGTGGTAATTTCTGAAAGTGATGACTTAAATATTGGGAATACTTGTGGTGGTTGCTGAAAGTGATGACTTAAATATTGGGAATACTTGTGGTAATTTCTGAAAGTGATGACTTAAATATTGGGAATACTTGTGGTGGCTGCTGAAAGTGATGACTTAAATATTGGGAATACTTGTGGTGGTTGCTGAAAGTGATGACTTAATAAATATTGGGAATACTTGTGGTGGCTGCTGAAAGTGATGACTTAAATATTGGGAATACTTGTGGTGGCTGCTGAAAGTAATGACTTAAATATTGGGAATACTTGTGGTGGTTGCTGAAAGTGATGACTTAGATATTGGAAATACTTGTGGTAGTTGCTGAAAGTGATGACTTAAATATTGGGAATACTTGTGGTGGTTGCTGAAAGTGATGACTTAAATATTGGGAATAATTGTGGTGGTTGCTAAAAGTGATGACTTAAATATTGGGAATACTTGTGGTGGTTGCTGAAAGTGATGACTTAAATATTGGGAATACTTGTGGTGGTTGCTGAAAGTGATGACTTAAATATTTGGAATACTTGTGGTAGTTGCTGAAAGTGATGACTTAAATATTGGGAATACTTGTGGTGGCTGCTGAAAGTGATGACTTAATAAATATTGGGAATACTTGTGGTGGTTGCTGAAAGTGATGACTTAAATATTGGGAATACTTGTGGTAGTTTCTGAAAGTGATGACTTAAATATTGGGAATACTTGTGGTGGTTGCTGAAAGTGATGACTTAAATATTGGGAATACTTGTGGCAGCTGCTGAAAGTGATGACTTAATAAATATTGGGAATACTTGTGGTGGTTACTGAAAGTGATGACTTAAATATTGGGAATACTTGTGGTGGTTGCTGAAAGTGATGACTTAAATATTGGGAATACTTGTGGTGGTTGCTGAAAGTGATGACTTAAATATTGGGAATACTTGTGGTGGTTGCTGAAAGTGATGACTTAAATATTGGGAATACTTGTGGTGGTTGCTGAAAGTGATGACTTAAATATTGGGAATACTTGTGGTGGTTTCTGAAAGTGATGACTTATCATATTTTAACATATAGATGTGAATCATGGACAATCGGACAACAGACAAGAAAATCATTGGAGGCTGTAGAAATGTGGTTTTACAGAAAAATGTTGAGAAAACCATGGACAGCTAAGAAGAGTAATGAAAACATTCTGAAAGAGGCCAAACCAAAAAGAGAGCTAATATCCAATATTAAGAATAAACAATCATCATTTTTTGGCCATGTAATGAGAAGGGAACAGCTGGAATATATTGTGTAAACTGGGAAAATTGAGGGACAAAGAGATAGAGGGAAGCAAAGAGAAAAGATACCAGACAGCTTAAGAGAATGGCTTGGCAGAAGGTCAACAACAGAAATGATAGATAACTATCGAGATTGAAAGATGTGGAGAGACATGATCATCTGTGCAAGCAGGCACGGTACTTGACAATGATATGTTTGTGGCTTATCTCCATTTCTTATAAGAACAGAGCCTAATGATGTCAAATATGCTCTTAAATCAGACCATGACTTCTTTCTCAAGCTTTGTGTTTCTAGAGAACAAACAAGAACAGAAATGTATTTTGTTATCTTTTCACAGTAAACATGATCACACTCAAGTGAGCTGTGAGAGCACAGGGCGTGAAAGTAATGTTGTAAGTAGATTAGTAAGTCTGGACTATCCTCAAAACTCACATCTAGGGTAAACCCCAACCCTTAAATAATTGTTAGCAATTGAGAACTACTGTAGTTTTGTTGTGACACCAACTAAGGAGGGATCCCTGCCCTACGTTTTACTTTCATTTATATAACAAACTAGGACTTTATCATAATTAATAATTGAATCAATTTATTTTATAATATTATTTAATATAAGCACTACTGTGACTACTTTTGTTAAAATAAATTAATTAATAAATGGTGACGGATAAACTATGATCTACTTCTAGATCTATGGTCTAGACTATTCTATTTTATTCTATTTAACTATTTAAGGAAAACAGTTTCTTTGCTTGCAGTCACACTAGTCACAGGAATTCCCCATATCTACTCCTCACCACCTTGTCACTGCACTGTGTGTCTGAAAATGCATTGGTAAATTTCAAATTTGGTTGAGATAGTCGCTCTGTCACTGTGCAGTGCATGTATGATCTTGTATGCCTATGTCCTATTCCGAGTACTAGACAGCACACTAGTCACTAGCACAGGCAACAATTCCAAGGCAAACCTCTTTACTCGCCTTTAAGACACACTACTCACGTGACACTGCATCATTGCAATAGTAAAGACTAAACTGTACAGTGTACTAAAAGTGGCTACTCTTTTACCCTCAACTACTCACTGTGACTTGAGTGGGTGCCCCAGTGTAGCCACACAGTACAGTACAGTACACGGACTCAACTGATCTCACTCGTCAGGCCAGGGACTGCAACTGATATTATCATTATAAAGTTTGAGTTATACACAACAAATGTGACTTCTGATTTTGCGGTTCTTTACTGAACATGCCTGATCCATTGCGGCGATGATTGCCGTGACTGCTGGAAACTGGAAGTTGGGTAATAATGGGTGCCATCATTGTTTATGTTGTCAACAACTCTTTCACCACAAAAACATCAATTGCTATGAGTATGATAAGCGATTAGAATTTAAACAGTAACGTTTATATGCATGCGAATTATGCAAGAAGATTAAACTTTTACTTTATTTTCCGAGAACGATGAACTTCGACAATTCACTCAATTATTATTTGAATTATTTATTTCATTTTTTTCCAAATTTCCAAATTAATTAAATTTAAAATTGGCGTTGGCGAGTAGTGACTAAGTAAGTGAGTAGCCCTGGGACACGTCCTTGTTTATTATGCAACAGCCTCCCAACAAGTCAGAATGCACCTACGTAAATGTAATGTCGCAGACTTATGTTATAACAAGGTATCCCCTTTCAAGATAAAAGTGTAAATGTAAGGAACTGACCGTAGATAGGCCTCAAGCGTCTCTCATTGACATCCACATGGCTCCGGGACGCCATCTTTGCTGGCAGTGCTGCTACAAGTCTCGTTCAATCTGCAGGTTCTCGCGAGATCTGACTTCATCATCGTCGTGTGCCGTGCCCCCACATAATGCTTTCCATAATTGATGCTGTATATCTGAGCTATCAATTGTCAACAATAATTTATGTGCATTCATCTCTAGTAGAAATAGAATTTTTTTTTTGTTTTTGTTCTGATTAGATTAGGTCCTACCGCACTCACGACAGTTTTGCTGTCAGGCTGAACGATCAAGCACTCTTCAATTCCACGTGATTTTTCTTCTTTTCTCTTTCTCACTGATACCTAAAAGGTGTCGTGGTTTATATCATTTGTCGTTCTTGAGCTGCTCGAACTGTCTGAATTAGTGATTTTCCTTTGTTGTTACATGTCTCTGTCACTGCATCTATCCATCTTCTTCTGGGTCTTCCACTTGGTCTTTTTCCGTGCATTCTCGAGTAGAACGCCCTTGATGGTGATTGGTGCGGATTCATTCTGACCAGGTGGCCAAACCATTTAAGTTGTTGTTCTATATATTCTTGGCAGGGTTTAGTTCCTACCATTTTTCTTATGGTTTCATTTGGTATTCTATCTCTTCTTGTGTTGTTTGTTACATTTCTCAAGCATCGCATCTCACGTGTATTGATATTTCTTAATTGTGATTTAGAAAGGGTCCATGTTTGACTTTCATAGCACAAAGTTGGTATGAAAATGCTATTTATCATTTATTGTTTTGCTGGCATAGAAATGTTTGGATGTCTTAGCAATGGTGAAAGCTGGTATGTGACAGCATTTGCTTTTTGTATTCTCATGTCAATTTCTCTGTCTAGTTTTCCATCTTCTGTGAACATTGTGCCTAAATACTTGAATTCTTCTACTTGTTTTATTTCTTTGATCTTGATGTTTAATGGGTGTCTTAATTTGCTTATTCTTATAGCCTCTGTTTTTGCTGTGTTAATTTTCATACTGTAGTTTGTGCAACTTTTATCTAGAGATGTTAAATGCTGTTGTAGCAGGTTTTCATCCTCATATATTAGACATTGGTCATCTGCGAATAGTAGCTCGTTGATGTTGGATGATTTTTCCTTATTGTTGGTTGTTTCCTGATTTATTTTATCCATATATATGATGAGGAGGAGTGGTGAGGGACGCATCCTTGTCTTACTCCTGTTGTAACCTGAAACTATTCTGACAGACCGTCCGATGTTCTAACGGCACTTTGACTGTTTTCATATAACGCCATTATATTATCTAGTAGTTGTCCTGCTACACAGTAGGTTTCTAAAGTTTGCCAAAGTTTGTTCCTGTTCACACGATCAAATCGCAATCGATAGGCGGTTGGCTTACCACGGCAACAGCCGGGGTTCGTACCCTGGCGAGGACACCTGGGTTTTACTAATTCCCTAAAAATTAGTAGGAGCCGCGATAGCTCAGTGGTTAGTGAACTGGACTACTACGGACAAGGGGTAGGGTTCGATCCCAACCGACGGCTCCGGGTTCACCCAGCCTTAAATGGGTACCGGATTTTTTCTGGGAAAGTAAAACAACACGGGCGTAATACCGACCACATTACCCCAAAAATCATGTGCTGAAGGTCTGTAAAATATAGGGTCACTAACACCATATTTCCCTATACGCCACTTGGCGTGACGGGGGGTACTTTACTTTTTTTTTTTTACACGATCAAATGCTTTTTCCTGATCTATAAACACTATATTTAGGTTTCTGTCATATTCTATTGTTTTTTCACATAGTTGTCTCAATGTAAATATAGCTTCAGTACAGCTTTTGCCTTTTCTGAATCCGAATTGATTATTACTTAATTGTGGTTCTATTATGTATCTTACTCTCCTCTCTAATATTTTAGCATACATTTTACCAACTTGACTCAATAGGGATATTCCTCTGTACATTTCACACTCCCTTTTGCTTCCTTTATTCTTCCAAAATGGGACAATGATAGCTTTTTGCCAGTCGTCTGGGACTTTTCTTTCTTCCCAAGCCATATTGAATATGATAGTAAGCCAATCTATAGCTGTTTCCTTACAGGCTAGTAGCGTTTCTGTTGTTATTCCATCTATACCAGCTGCTTTGTTCTTTTTATTCTGTTTCAATGCCCATTCTACTTCTGCTTTAAGTATATTCGGTTCCTGTTCATCATACAGCCTATGTTTAAACTCTGTATTTCCGTTTGTATTTCCCTGATTTAATAGTTCCTTAAAGTCACGTGATTAATGTTCATAATTTTACTCTTACAAAAAAGGAACAGAACAAAATTCTGACGTTTCGGCCTACATGCGACCTTCTTCAGAAAACGAGACCAGCACAAACGAACAACAAAGTAAGTATAAACTGCTACATCTAGGATGAGCGGTACAAAGTAAGTCAAAGGAAGATAATAAGAAGGATAAGAAATGACATGATAAAATAAAATGGAGATATATATTAAGAAAATGAAAATTGACAATACATATAAAAATACGTAAGCTAAAAAAATATTGTTAAATTAATGTGAGACTTATCTGGCACACATACATACATATATACATACATCTTCATCATCATGTGACATACCGGTTGGCGTAGGCGATCATGTCCTTCCACAATCTTCTATCTACAGTGCATCGTATTAGTTCTGTTGTTGACTGTTTTCTATGCTATGACACCAAGCTATCCAGTATTTTCTCTCTTTTCACGATCTCTCTTTCCTTTTATTTTGCCAGTTGTAACCAAGTATTCCAACTTTTATCGTCTCATGATGTGTCCGAAAAATGTTGATTGTTTCTTTCTGATGTTTTTTTTTTTAAGGAGCTGCCTTTTTGTGGCAAACCAATATATACACACATACATACATAAATATACGCACACACACATACATACATTGCTCTATCTCAGCCAATACCCGTCTAATTCTTGACCACCATTCACACCTTTTTATCATCTGCGACTCCTATCAGACCTCTCATCTAATCACATGACTGATCCCACCCTTCCCCCATTTCACCTCTCATCACATCCACATTCGACTTCACTTATCCACACAATGGACTTCTGGATCGTCTCAGACAAGTCTCCCATTAATTTAACAACACTTAGCTGACATGTATTGATATATTATCAATGTTTATTCGCTTTATATGTAGTATATCATCTTTTCATTTTATCATTTCATTTCTTATCCTTTTTCTTATCTCTCTTTGATTTGCTCGTACTGCTCATTCTAGATGTAGTAGCGTTTATTCTTATTTCGTTGTCCGTTTGTGCTGGTCTCGTTTCTGAAGAAGGGCGTATGTAGGCTGCAACATGAGTATTTTGTTCTGAAGAAGGGCGTATGTAGGCTGCATGAGTATTTTGTTCTGAAGAAGGGCGTATGTAGGCTGCAACATGAGTATTTTGTTCTGAAGAAGGGCGTATGTAGGCTGCAACATGAGTATTTTGTTCTGAAGAAGGGCGTATGTAGGCTGCAACATGAGTATTTTGTTCTGAAGAAGGGCGTATGTAGGCTGCAACATGAGTATTTTGTTCTGAAGAAGGGCGTATGTAGGCTGCAACATGAGTATTTTGTTCTGAAGAAGGGCGTATGTAGGCTGCAACATGAGTATTTTGTTTCAGGTTTGTAAATCTACCACCAAACCATGTAGTAGTGTGCGTTACACCCCACCACTTGCTCCCTACTCTATCTACTGGTCTACATCTACATTATCAATTTTTTTTTTTAAAAGAAAGTGGTATGGTAATAGATTTACGTAATTGAGAAACAAAACGAAAGTAGAACGTCGTTTCGGCCAAGCAGGCCATCAGCTGGAACAACAAACAACAACAACAAATATATAAGGATATGCACAGAAATCTAACTACATGGCGATAATATGCTAAACTCTCAAACAAGGGAAATAATTCATTTCCCAATGGTCCGGAGCTTGGTCAAACACAGACTGGACTGACAGTGCTATGGCCGACTGACACAGGTGTGAAATACAGTAAAAGGGAAGGGTTCTACAAATATATGGAGGTGGGTACAAGATCCTAGACTCTACTATTACTGGGAACGTTTTTATGAGTTGTTAGTTAGTCGAAGACCCCGGTATCACTGCAAACGAATTAAAATCTCAACAGGACTCTCAGCAGACAATACAAATACAAACTTTGGAGGCTTGCCGAGGAATGGGAGAGATAATGTTATAGCTAAAATAAAGTCCAAGTTAAACATACACATAATGGGTCTTGGTTGCAACGCACATATAATTCACAATTGTGCAAAAACAGCGTTTGATTCCATGCCTATGGATATGGAAGTGATTGTAACAAAAATATTTGGATACTTTCACATTTACACGGTTCGTGTAGAACGCCTAAAAGACTTCTGTGAATTTGCTGTAGGCCCCTACAGGAGTTTAAGCAATTATTAGGTTATTCGAATATAAGGTGGTTATCATTATTTCCAGCCTTGGAAAGAATATTGAAACTGTATCAATTACTGTGATCTTTCTTCTTGTCAGAAACACACTGCCCTACAATATTGAAACAATTCTTTGAAAACAGTGAATCATAGCTTTGGCTCAGCTTTGCTCATTCTCACGCATCACTCTTCCTTTAAACAATTAAGGCGATTGGAGGCGAGGACAAGAGTGCAACAGAATCAGCACTAGCGGTGAACAATCTCATTATAAAATTAGAAACTCGACGCGATGAAAATTTCATCCCACACATGGTAAAGAGTTTGCTAACTGATTTAGTAGAAAGTGGTGACATCCAAATGGAAAGGTATTTCCAAATAAGTAAAGAATTCTATAATACTGCTGTACATTACTTGCAGTCTTGGAACAAGCACAATGTGGACTTGTCACAACTGAGCTGCCTTCTCTTGGATAATGTGCCTGAAAGGAAACATTTTGATAATGCAGTAGAACAGATATCTTCAAAGTGTCATGAAGTTGTAAACGTCAATCGTGATGAGCTCTTTGATGAATTTACTTATTTGATTTGCGAGGCCATCTGTTGCAAAAAGAATGTGAGTGGTTCAGCAACAAGCCCCCATGTAGAAAATGGAATGAAGTACTTAGGTACTTGAAAGAAAATAATGTACCACATGCTAGTGTGAAGATAATTCTTGAAATGCCTACAATGTAAGCATCCTGGCTACACCTGTAATGACACTTGTCCCGATGGTAATTTTGGGTTACAGTGCAAACAGACATGTTCCGATGGCTGTGACATCATATGTGACCCGGAAAGTACAGACTGTACGTGCAAGGAAATGTACTACGGGTCAGACTGCACTCACAAATGTCCGGACAACTGTTTCAACGACACCTGTGAACAGTCAACCGGGAAATGTACATGCAAGGGAACGTTCTATGGGTCAGACTGCACTCTCAAATCTCCGGACAACTGTTTGAACGAAACCTGTGAATAGTTAATCGGGGCCTGCGTCTCGTATGTCGATGATTCCCACGTTAAGAAGAGTCTGCCGACTACAACAAACCCAAGCATATGGATACCTTAATGTGTTTCTGTGCTGGACATGGTTCATTTCTTAGTGGTTTTCCGTGAAGCCATGGCTCATATCTTGATGTGTCTCTGTGCTAGCCATGGCTAGTGTGTGTGTGTGTGTGTGTGTGTGTGTGTGTGTGTGTGTGTGTGCTTGCCATGGCTCATATCTTGGTGTGTCCGTGTTAATCATGTCTCATATCTTTATGTGTGTATATGTTTAGTCATATCTCATATCGTAGTGTGTATCTGTGTTAGTCATGTGTCACATCTTTGTGTGTGCATGTTTGGGTTAGTGATATCTCATATCTTTGTGTGCATGATTATGTTAGTCATATCTCATATCCTTGTGTGTGTATGGCTATGTTAGTCACATCTCATATCTTTATGTGTGTATGGCTATGTTAGTCACATCTCATATCTTTGTAGTGTGTATCTGTGTTAGTCATGTGTCACATCTTTGTGTGTGCATGTTTGGGTTAGTGATATCTCATATCTTTGTGTGCATGATTATGTTAGTCATATCTCATATCCTTGTGTGTGTATGGCTATGTTAGTCACATCTCATATCTTTATGTGTGTATGGCTATGTTAGTCACATCTCATATCTTTGTGTGTGTATGGCTATGTTAGTCACATCTCATATCTTTATGTGTGTATGGCTATGTTAGTCACATCTCATATCTTTATGTGTGCATGTCTATGTTAGTCACATCTCATATCTTTGTGTGTGTATGGCTATGTTAGTCACATCTCATATCTTTATGTGTGCATGTCTATGTTAGTCACATCTCATATCTTTATGTGTGTATGGCTATGTTAGTCACATCTCATATCTTTGTGTGTGTGTATGGCTATGTTAGTCACATCTCATATCTTTATGTGTGCATGTCTATGTTAGTCACATCTCATATCTTTGTGTGTGTATGGCTATGTTAGTCACATCTCATATCTTTATGTGTGCATGTCTATGTTAGTCACATCTAATATCTTTATGTGTGCATGTCTATGTTAGTCACATCTCATATCTTTGTGTGTGCATGTCTATGTTAGTCACATCTCATATCTTTATGTGTGCATGTCTATGTTAGTAACATCTCATATCTTTGTGTGTGCATGTCTATGTTAGTAACATCTCATATCTTTGTGTGTGCATGTCTATGTTAGTAACATCTCATATCTTTGTGTGTGCATGTCTATGTTAGTCATATCTCATATCCTTGTGTGTGCATGGCTATGTTAGTAACATCTCATATCTTTATGTGTGCATGTCTATGTTAGTCACATCTCATATCTTTATGTGTGCATGTCTATGTTAGTCACATCTCATATCTTTGTGTGTGCATGTCTATGTTGGTCATATCTCATATCTTTATGTGCATGTCCATGTTAGTCATGTGTCATATCTTTGTGTGTGCATGTCTATGTCAGACATATCTCATATCTTTATGTGCATGTCTATGTTAGTCATGTGCCATATATATTGATGTGTGTCAGTGTTAGTCATGCCTCATATCGCTGTGTGCATGTCTGTGTTAGTCACATCTCATATCTTTATGTGTGCATGTCTATGTTAGTCACATCTCATATCTTTGTGTGTGTATGGCTATGTTAGTCACATCTCATATCTTTATGTGTGCATGTCTATGTTAGTCACATCTCATATCTTTATGTGTGTATGGCTATGTTAGTCACATCTCATATCTTTGTGTGTGTGTATGGCTATGTTAGTCACATCTCATATCTTTATGTGTGCATGTCTATGTTAGTCACATCTCATATCTTTGTGTGTGTATGGCTATGTTAGTCACATCTCATATCTTTATGTGTGCATGTCTATGTTAGTCACATCTCATATCTTTGTGTGTGCATGTCTATGTTAGTCACATCTCATATCTTTATGTGTGCATGTCTATGTTAGTAACATCTCATATCTTTGTGTGTGCATGTCTATGTTAGTAACATCTCATATCTTTGTGTGTGCATGTCTATGTTAGTCACATCTCATATCTTTGTGTGTGCATGTCTATGTTAGTCATATCTCATATCCTTGTGTGTGCATGGCTATGTTAGTAACATCTCATATCTTTATGTGTGCATGTCTATGTTAGTCACATCTCATATCTTTATGTGTGCATGTCTATGTTAGTCACATCTCATATCTTTGTGTGTGCATGTCTATGTTGGTCATATCTCATATCTTTATGTGCATGTCCATGTTAGTCATGTGTCATATCTTTGTGTGTGCATGTCTATGTCAGACATATCTCATATCTTTATGTGCATGTCTATGTTAGTCATATGCCATATATATTGATGTGTGTCAGTGTTAGTCATGCCTCATATCGCTGTGTGCATGTCTGTGTTAGTCACATCTCATATCTTTGTGTGTGCATGTCTGTGTTTTGGAAATGTGGATATATAGAAGAATAGGTAGAATTGGATGGAAGGAAAAGAAAACAAACGACAAAGTCTTAAAACAACTAAAAATGAAAAGAGAACTTCTGAACACAATTAGAACAAGACAAATGCGATTCTTAGGCCATGTTAAAAGACACAAAAGCCTACTGAAAGTGATCCTGGAGGGGAAAATACAAGGTAAAAGAGGCAGAGGCAGACCAAGATTAACATGGACGAGTAACATCAAAAGATGGACAAATCAACCGATGACAGCCTGCACCATCAAAGCAAGAGATAGAGCAAAATGGCGCTCCATGGTAGCCAACCTTCGTTGCGGAGACGGCACTCAATGATGATGATGATGTCTGTGTTAGTCACCTCTAGTGACTCGGCCAGATGGTGCTCGTAAACCTGGGAGGGCCGACCATCTAAGGGCAGAATCCCCCTACAGAAAAGATCATCTGCTGCCTTGCAGGAAGATTGGGGACAATCAAAGGCTAAGGAAAGCAAACCTGAATAAAATGCTGGCTGAAATCGGATGCACTCGGCCACTGGCGCAGAACACAGTGCAACGTTTTAACGGGTGTTCAATCAGAGTGGATCTGACAGACTCTAATTGTGATGTTCTGTCTGTGGGGGCGATCAACACACTTAAACTGACAGCTGACTTCATGTGAGAGTCTGGAATCCTACTCTGATTGAGTCCTGATCGCAGAGAGAGAGAGAGAGAGAGAGAGAGAGAGAGAGAGAGAGAGAACTTTTTATGTGCTTACCTGGCAGCAATGCAACTGTAGAAAGACTATTTTCTCAAATGAACTACGTCTGGTCCGAAGAGAAATCACGGATTAATGTGAGCACGGTGCAAGCCATGTTAACAGTAAAAACTAACATTAATTTATCGTGTGAAAGCTTCAGTGAAAAACTTGCTTCAAATCATGAGATCTTGAGAAAGGTACACTCAAAAAACAAGTACCACGCCGAGGCAACAACCTCTTCAGTAGAAATAAGGTACTGTAAACATTACTTTAATACTGCAATTGATATCTGTATGTTGTTTAAATTTTTTAAATTTTAAACTTTTTTTTTTGTCATTGAGAAACAAAACTATCTATTGTAATGTCATTAAGTGCGTGTAGCGCATAAGTAGCGTGAATATTAACAAAAATAAAAACCAAACAGCAAATAAACACAGTTATTATGACATTTAAAGTTATCTTTTTTTGCATCTACAAAATTTCTTGCGCACACACAGTCACACACCCACCCACACATATTATAAATATATATAAATAAATATATATATGCACTCACGCACGCACGCACACACACACACACTATCGTTCGTCCCCGATTTTGTGGGACAGTCTCAGAAATAAACACAAAAATCCTCTGAAATGTAACAAATATGACAAATGTCCCCGAAAACAATGGGAAAAAATTGGTCACCCTAGATTACGGGGAAATGAAAGAGCGGACAGGTTGGCTAGCTGTGCTATTGTTGAGGACGGTCAACCAATGGATAAGGCTTACATCATCAATGCCCTCCATGAAGTGAGAAGGACACAGGACTTCGACAACCATGAGTCCAAGTCACTCCTTCGGATGAAAGAGATGGGAGTTAAGATGGGCACAGCCAGAAACGAGAAACTTAGTGGCCGTGTAAGAAGACTTATCAACCAACATAGAACTGGAGTCGTCAGTCGCTGGACACTGCGGGACTTGCTGAGGAGGGGATCTGAGCCCCTGTTCGATGTGCAATGATGATGACCCGCAAATAACTCCTCTACTTGTTTTAGTTGTCTGCTGTCTATAGTTATGTTCTCTTTTGCAATATTCATGACTTCTGTTTTGTTGATTTTTGTGTCGTATTTTGTGCCTGTGCTGTGGGGTCTATTTAAGCGAATCAATCCAGGAGAAAAGGTATGTGTTACAACACTTTGAAAAAAATCACAAATAATCAACAACAGAAAACAAACAAACAAACAAACTAGGTACAATAGATGGTCCAGATCGGGATCGAACTCGTATTCTGTAGTTTCCTGTTGCGACAATTATTTCCCTTAGGGATGAATACTTGCGTTGTAAACAAACAGTTACAGGACGAAACAAACAGTTACAGGACGAAACAAACAGTTACAGGACGAAACAAACAGTTACAGGACGAAACAAACAGTTATAGGACGAAACAAACAGTTATAGGACGAAACAAACAGTTACAGACGAAACAAACAGTTATAGGACGAAACAAACAGTTACAGGACGAAACAAACAGTTACAGGACGAAACAACACGGAAAGTAGTTTCCTGTGGTTTATTCTCACCACATAGCCAACATACGACCACCTTCTTCTCTTGTCTCTTCTCATCACATGGCCAACATACGACCACCTTCTTCTCTTGTCTCTTCTCATCACATAGCCAACATATAACCACCTTCTTCTCTTGTCTCTTTTCATCACATGGCCAACATATGCCCACCTTCTTCTCTTGTCACTTCTCATCACATGGCCGACATATAACCACCTTCTTCTCTAGTCTCTTTTCACCATATAGCCAACATATGTCCACCTTCTTCTCTTGTCTCTTCTCATCACATGGCCAACATATGACCACCACCTTCTTCTCTTGTTGTCTCTACTTATCACATGACCAACATATGACCACCTTCTTCTCTTGTTATCTCTACTCATCACATGACCAACATATGACCACCACCTTCTCTTGGTTATAGATTTTTTTTAGAAGATAACAATGATTGTATTGGGAGACAAATGTACATAACGTGCAGATTGTAGTTAATTTACCGCAAGACATTAATCATAAGTAATGATTGGATTGTAATGACTTTATTAAAGCGATACATAATTAGTTATAAACAATACATGATAGCTGCTACAATAAGGCAAAGATAACTCAATAGCAATGTTTAAAGCAAGCCCTCATGTGGGAACTAACAGGTAAGATGAAAAGAGGAAGACCCAGAGAGACACTGAGAAGAACATTGATGAGAGAGGCAAAAGCAGCAGGAATCGGCTCCCACAATGAGATAGAGCTGCTTGCACAGAACAGAGACAAATGGCGAGATTTGATAAAATATCTTTACAAGGATTGAAAACTGCTAGAACAAAAATTTAGATAAGAGAAAGAGTATCTGGGTCTATGCCCTATCTCTTGTGGGTGGAGATCTCTTATTGGTACCCTATGTTGGGTGGAGATCTCTTATTGGTGCCCTTTGTTGGGTGGAGATCTCTTATTGGTGCCCTTTGTTGGGTGGAGATCTCTTATTGGTACCCTATGTTGGGTGGAGATCTCTTATTGGTACCCTATGTTGGGTGGAGATCTCTTATTGGTACCCTATGTTGGGTGGAGATCTCTTATTGGTGCCCTTTGTTGGGTGGAGATCTCTTATTGGTGCCCTATGTTTGGTGGAGATCTCTTGTTGGTACCCTATGTTGGGTGGAGATCTCTTATTGGTGCCCTATGTTGGGTGGAGATCTCTTGTTGGTGCCCTATGTTTGGTGGAGATCTCTTGTTGGTGCCCTATATTGGGTGGAGATCTCTTGTTGGTGCCCTATATTGGGTGGAGATCTCTTGTGGGTGCCCTATGTTGGGTGGAGATCTCTTGTGGGTGCCCTATGTTGGGTGGAGATCTCTTGTTGGTACCCTATGTTGGGTGGAGATCTCTTGTTGGTGCCCTATGTTGGGTGGAGATCTCTTGTTGGTACCCTATGTTGGGTGGAGATCTCTTGTTGGTGCCCTATGTTGGGTGGAGATCTCTTGTTGGTGCCCTATGTTGGGTGGAGATCTCTTGTTGGTGCCCTATGTTGGGTGGAGATCTCTTGTGGGGGCCCTATATTGGGTGGAGATCTCTTGTGGGTGCCCTATGTTGGGTGGAGATCTCTTGTGGGTGCCCTATGTTGTGTGGAGATCTCTTGTTGGTGTCCTATGTTGGGTGGAGATCTCTTGTTGGTGCCCTATGTTGGGTGGAGATCTCTTGTTAGTGACCTATGTTGGGTGGAGATCTCCTGTGGGTACCCTATGTTGGGTGGAGATCTCTTGTGGGTGCCCTATGTTGGGTGGAGATCTCTTGTTAGTGACCTATGTTGGGTGGAGATCTCTTGTGGGTGCCCTATGTTGGGTGGAGATCTCTTGTGGATGCCCTATGTTGGGTGGAGATCTCTTGTGGGTGCCCTATGTTGGGTGGAGATCTCCTGTGGGTGCCCTATGTTGGGTGGAGATCTCTTGTGGGTGCCCTATGTTGGGTGGAGATCTCCTGTGGGTGCCCTATGTTGGGTGGAGATCTCTTGTGGGTGCCCTATGTTGGGTGGAGATCTCTTGTGGATGCCCTATGTTGGGTGGAGATCTCTTGTGGGTGCCCTATGCTCCGACTGGAGTTCAGAGGTTTAAGAAGAAGAATGTGCCTGCTGACGTATGTGATCATGTCTCTCCACAACCTTCTGTCTCTTGTTTATCGACTCTACAGTTGTCTTCCAACCAGAACATTCTCTTGAACTGTCAAATATTTTTTTATCTCTGTTTTCCTTCTATTTCTTTTTCCCTCAATTTTCCAGTTATCACAAAATGTTTGAGATCCTCTTTCCTTGCAGAATGGTCATTGCCAAGCAGACGATCGAGGGACTTTTCTAAACCATTCCATTTTGTTTTCTCACAAAAGTCGAAAGATCATCATGTTCTCCGATTGCTTGGTGTATCCTTCTGTGATTTTTGTTATGTCGGCCAATAGACAAGAAGGTCCTGGGTTTGATTCCCACTATAGGCGGTGGGGAAAGTAAATAAATAAAATAAAATGCATGGCTTTACCCTCCCCTGGTCTCTGGATAGTGAGATCTGATGTCTGGCCTTCTCTGGATAGTGAGATCTGATGTCTAGCCTTCTCTGGATGGTGAGATCTGATGTCTAGCCTTCTCTGGATGGTGAGATCTGATGTCTAGCCTTCTCTGGATGGTGAGATCTGATGTCTAGCCTTCTCTGGATAGTGAGATCTGATGTCTGGCCTTCTCTGGATAGTGAGATCTGATGTCTAGCCTTCTCTGGATGGTGAGATCTGATGTCTAGCCTTGTCTGGATGATGAGATCTGATGTCTAGCCTTCTCTGGATAGTGAGATCTGATGTCTAGCCTTCTCTGGATAGTGAGATCTGATGTCTAGCCTTCTCTGGATAGTGAGATCTGATGTCTAGCCTTCTCTGGATAGTGAGATCTGATGTCTAGCCTTCTCTGGATAGTGAGATCTGATGTCTAGCCTTCTCTGGATAGTGAGATCTGATGTCTAGCCTTCTCTGGATAGTGAGATCTGATGTCTAGCCTTCCCAAAAATTGGGAAAAACAGGAGGTCCCATATGCATTCTATGCAGATTAAAGAACCCTTACCAGTTGGAAATCGAAGAGAGTACATGGCCGCTGCTTTGGCAAAATTAATAGGAAGATCTACCCACAACATTAAAACTCTCGACGATAAAAATATGAGAGTACCTCTTAAGTTGGAGAATGTCTGCCTGTATGGCGAGGGACACCTGTGCACATGACTGCCCATGTGAAAAATAGGAAAAAGTGATATTCACGCAAAATTGAGCCCCTCGGGACTTTGCTCGAGAAATATATAGCTGATGAATGTAAACAAACAGAAACAACAAAACCTGGGATGGAAAAAAATACTGTGACCTGTACACCATGTGGAGAATGCTCATCCTTCTCAGGGAAACAAAAACTGTGACCTGTACACCACGTGGAGAATGCTCATACTTCTCAGGGAAACAAAAACTGTGACCTGTACACCATGTGGAGAGTGCTCATCCTTCTCAGCCAAACAAACCCAAAATTGGGATAAATCTCACCAAGACTGTAGCTTTTCCCAATTGTATGAACAATGAATACATGGCAAGATGAATACTTTGACACAATATAAGTATAGTTTGCTGATAAATTAATGAATATAAGAATATTTTACTGAAATAAAATGTTTAGCTATTCTTACGTAAGTAATATTGTACCATACACAAGCAACATAAATGGTTACTGTGTCATAAAAGTCATTTGTACGTAAATTAAAAACAGTCGAAATGTGCATAGTATGACAGTTTATAGATCATGTAGCATTATTTATTTACAGAACATATGTAATGGTTGTCTCACCATATAAGGAGGACTGTAGTAGAAGCATATTGACACACCTTGGAAGCATAATAACACTAGATGGGAGAACCTGTGAGGGTATCAACAAAGAGATTGATAAAGCCAGAATAGGAGCTTCTGACAGCCCTGAGGTGCACCAACCGATCACACAACTTGAAATGATCTAAATCAAATAATATCACTATTCGACGTACTTCTTTGATTCGGACTCATTCAGCCTGAGATTATGAAGTCTTTTATCAATTTCAGTTTAATTAAACAGTCTCGTGCTGAAGTTGGATGTGTTGGGCCGAAAGGCGCATATATCACAGTTATACTGCAAATCACAACACAATGCAGACACACCTACTTAGCGTTCTTTTAACTCTTTCCGTACGGAAGCTTTTTATTGACGAAACGGAAGAGATTTTAGAGACAAAATTGTTCATGGTTTTAAGAATCAATCTACATATTTATATTTATCTAACACATAACATATTATATATGAATATTTAGATAATTGAACAAGGTATTAGATTTCACCAATACCAAGATGATACAAGACATGTAACAAGAATATGGTTTGTTGGTGTTCACACTAATAAAATTGAGCGTAGCACACTACGCAGCGTAACGTACGCTGTCAAAATTGGCATGGTGCACAGTGCGGCGAAACGCACGGAAAGAGTTAAAGGCGGATGATGAAGAGGTGTACTCCTTGTACACCTGAGCACACGGCTGTTGGTGTTATAGGGAAAGTGATATTCACGCAAAATTCAGTCCCCTTGGACTTCACTAGTGATATAAAGCTGGCAAGCCCAAACAAACAACAAGAGTTATCTCTTGCTACATATACTTGTGATCATTGTAGAGACAGAATAATCATACATGAGACAGAATTAAGACTTTTTAAAATACAGACAAAAATAGTGAACTTTCTTCAAACATAATCGTTGTAACAATTCATGGAGGAATAAATAATGAAATATATTAAATGAGACTTTAATCCCCACAACCAGGGGAGATAACTTACAACCACATATAGGGGGACTGGTTGGTCTTGGGGTACTACGCCGGTCTCAAGTCAGAGAGGTTGTGAGTTCAAATCCCAGCTGCAACAGATGGGATTTTTATGTGTGATAACTCTCTGTGACAATCATCCCTGGTCTCAGCTGCGAGGCCCTGCTTAAAACATCAATCACTCTTAAATGGAAAAAAATATAAGTACCTCCAAAGATGGAGTTATCTGCCTGTGTGGCGAGGGACCCCCTACACACATGGCTGGCATGGAAAAATGGATAAACATGCAAATTTCAGTTCCCAGTCTCCAGGAACTTTGCCAGAGGTGAAAGCTGGTAAACAAAAAACAAAACAAAAAAACCGACATATACACAAGTCAACAAAAGTAAGAGCAAACTATGTCACATGGGTAGTCAAATGCCTACACACACAAGTACTTTGAGTACAGGTAAACAAAGATAAGGCACTTCTTGCAACTGGAAAACTTGAAACAAGGTTATTTTTGTGTGAGCAGGTGTAGTGGTTTATAGACCTCATCTGCAGCATCATGCCTATAGACTTCTTCAGCAATATCATATCTATAAATGTCTTTAGCAGCCCTATGGTCAGTAGATCTTCTTTAGCAGCCATGTGGACAGACAGATCTCCTTTAGCAGCCATGTGGACAGACAGATCTCCTTTAGCAGCCCTATGGTCAGTAGATCTTCTTTAGCAGCCATGTGGACAGACAGATCTCCTTTAGCAGCCATGTGGACAGACAGATCTTCTTTAGCAGCCATGTGGACAGACAGATCTCCTTTAGCAGTCCTATGGTCAGTAGATCTCCTTTAGCAGCCCTATGGTCAGTAGATCTCCTTTAGCAGCCCTATGGTCAGTAGATCTCCTTTAGCAGCCCTATGGTCAGTAGATCTCCTTTAGCAGCCCTATGGTCAGTAGATCTCCTTTAGCAGCCCTATGGACAGACAGATCTCCTTTAGCAGTCCTATGGTCAGACAGATCTCCTTTAGCAGCCCTATGGTCAGTAGATCTCCTTTAGCAGCCCTATGGTCAGTAGATCTCCTTTAGCAGTCCTATGGTCAGTAGATCTCCTTTAGCAGCCATGTGGACAGACAGATCTCCTTTAGCAGCCATGTGGACAGACAGATCTCCTTTAGCAGCCATGTGGACAGACAGATCTCCTTTAGCAGCCCTATGGTCAGTAGATCTCCTTTAGCAGTCCTATGGTCAGTAGATCTCCTTTAGCAGTCCTATGGTCAGTAGATCTCCTTTAGCAGCCCTGTGGTCCAGGCATATCTCCTTTAGCAGCCCTGTGATTGAGCAGATGTCCTTTAGCAGCCCTGTGATTGGGTAAATCTTCTTCAGCAGCCCTGTGATTGAGTAGATTTCCTTCAGCAGCCTTGCGATTGGGTACATCTTCAGCAGCCATGTGATTTAGCAGATCTCCTTCAGTAGTCATGTGATTGGGCAGATCTCCTTCAGCAGCCCTGTGATTGGGTAGATCTCCTTCAGTAGCCCCGTGGTCTGTAGACCCTCTCTAGCAGTCATATGGACTATAGATCCTCATTGAACACACTGGCAGTGATCTCATTCAAGTCATCACAAGAACTAGCCACAGGACAGATAGTCTAACAGATGCTCACAGTTATCTCCAACAAAAGTCATTATATAAAACATTAGTGACTTCTGATGAAGTCCCACCTTCTCCTACACTGTTGGTGTGTCAGTTACAATAATTCATGAATAAAATACACAATTTGTGATTGCACTTTGTGCCCAGTCAAACAATTCAATCAAAGCCACACCCACACAACACACCCAAACAACCAAAAAGAAGAGACCAAGCGAACACATTCAGCCACAACATAAGAATACAAGAGAAATCATCATCATAGAAAGACTGAGAATACTTATTTGTTGAAAATGTGAATTATTATTACAATAACTGATCACAACCACTATTCTGGGTCTGGTCGATCCAAAGTGCTTTGTGGGAAAAGCAGATGTAAGGTCAAGGTAAAGTATGAGACTTGAATCGGCATCTTAACACGTGAGTTTCTACCCATATGTGGCCGGCTGCCCATCTAGAAGTATTTGGAGACTTCTGGATAGTGTCGCTTCAGGCATTGAAACTTACAATGCAAGGTGGCATTCCTCATCTTCCCAAAGTACTAACCTGGTACCCATTTCCGCCAGTGGTTGGATCGACCGCAGGGTTATTATTATTTTTCTTGAACCATGAGGACAACTCTCACTGCTTCCAGTGGAAATCGAACACGGGTTGTCCAGACGTCAGTATCTTAGTTGGGTGGTTTTCCCAACTAGTCTTCCGGGGCCCTCAAAGCAGATGTATCTACAATCAATACTTTACAGGAACGATCAGTCTGCATACGCATCAAGAAATGCTGGGATGGAAGGTGGAGCAGATATGGGGATGCCCTTACTGTATTGATTCCATGAATAGAATTCCTATTGTTCGTATCAAAAGTAGAAATGCTAGACTATAATCTACAACTACTCTCTGAGAGGATATGAACGTTGTTCAATGATTGGATGGATAAAAGTAAAACTGAACAGGAAAAAAACGTTTAGCAGAGCATCAATGAAACTTGAGATTCTGTTGGGACAATGCCCTAAGTACAGATCAAGTTTGACTTGTCCCAGAAAACATCAAGAACACATCAAGTATTACGCATCTTGTGACAACACCAAAAAAAAAATAAATAAAAATAAAAAAAAATAAAAATTGATATTTCTTCAGACAACATCAAATATATGTCAGACTTGATATTCTGGGGACAACATCAAGTTAAATCAAAAGCTGACATGTCTTGGGACACCAATCATGACATATGACAAATATGATGGAACAAAAACATCAAAATGAAACCTCACTAACTTATTTTTGTTCTGGACCTAGTTCCTGATTAAAAATGTTTCAATTTAGTTCTGGTCCCAGTTCTTAATCTAAAATTTCTCACTTTAGTTCTGATCCTAGTTCTTAATCTAAAATTTCTCACTTTAGTTCTGATCCTAGTTCTTAATCTAAAATTTTTCATTTTAGTTCTGGTCCTAGTTCTTAATCTAAAATTTCTCACTTTAGTTCTGATCCTAGTTCTTAATCTAAAATTTCTCACTTTAGTTCTGATCCCAGTTCTTAATCTAAAATTTCTCACTTTAGTTCTGGTCCCAGTTCTTAATCTAAAATTTCTCACTTTAGTTCTGGTCCCAGTTCTTAATCTAAAATTTCTCACTTTAGTTCTGATCCTAGTTCTTAATCTAAAATTTCTCATTTTAGTTCTGGTCCCAGTTCCTGATCTACAATTTATCATATTTATCCTGGTTAATCATTTCTCATTGAATTCCCAGTTGTCCTGGTCCCAGACTGCCATCTAAGATATTTCTCTTATTTATCCCTGGTACATACCTTCCATTATTATTCGAGTAACTCTTATTAGTATATTTTTTATGTGCTTTTTTTAATAAGAGCAGTGCATCCAATTATTGAGTAGAAACCCTTCCTATGACACTCTGTTTCACCCCCCTCCCCTCCCGATTAATCTACAAAAAAAATGTTTCAAAAACTGTATATTAGCTACTGACACACGTGGTGATAACCGATTGTTTTCTAGTTAACAAGTTACCAAGAATGGTCAAAGACAATCTAACACAATTAACCGGAGATATTATTTAATTAGTGTTACTATATATATAATACATTAGGTGAAAAGTCAAGAGAAGAACAACATTGCAATTAATGCAATTACGCATTTTGGCTGCAGCCAAAAGTAATTTTCACTTTCATTTTTAGATAACAATTGTGGTCTAATATAACCTTGAAGACATTGTCTAAGACTGAACGAATCGTGTCTAGCCAAGAAGTAGACAAAACCCCACAGACAAAGATATACACAAACTATATGGTACTCTAGAGAGCAGTGACAGCTCAGTTGTTAGTGAACTGGACTACAAAGGACAAGAGGCCAGGTTCAATCCTGACCGACGGTTGCCAGATTCATCCAGCCTTAAGTGGGTGCCGGATTTTTTCTGGGAAAGTAAAGCTGCATGGGCATAATACTGACCACATTACCCCAAAAATCATGTGCTGAAGGTCTGTACAAATTATGGTCACTAACACCATATTCCCTATACGCCACTTGGCATGACAGGGCTCTTCACTTTTTTTTTATATGGTACCCTACTGTTTTCCCATGGAGTAATATTATTTTTGACATAATCACTGTTGCAGGGTAGTCTTCTGATTGAATGCAGTAGCAAGTGTGTGCTTATTTCAATATTTTGGACTATTAAATTACTATCTATCTCTATCTACTGTCCTTTCGAGCCGAAGACGGCACATAGGGCAGAACCACAATCTCAAAAAAACAGAAACCTTGCGTGCCAAAATGGCACATATTGCAGAGATCACTGCTATTAAATTACTAGTGTAGAGATAAAAACAATGAATTTTTAAATTCAGCATTCATATAATTAGGACTTCCAAATACAATTTTATGTTTGTTTTAATTAATAAAATTTTTAAGTCAGCGAATTAATTGGCAAGGAGCATTTTACCACTAAAATTAGAAAGCAAGGCACCAGCCAGATTGGGCAGAATAGCTGAGAGATAAGATCAGAAATGAAGAACTGAGAAAAAAGCTAACAACCATAGAATATATAAGGAAACAACAGATAAAATAGTTTGGCTCGTGACAAGGCAGAAAGACCAAAATACAACACAACGAGACTTCAGCGAACGTTATGAGAACACCAGACCCAAGGGTCGGCCACAAAAAAGATGTATCAATAGAATATTAGAAGCACTAGGAAACATAACAGCAGCAGAGGCGAACAGAAGAGCAAAATACCGCAAATTATATCTCCCCTCGACGCTGAAAGGCAGATGAAGAAGGAAAGAAGAAGAAGAAGAAGACTGGCCAAATTGCTTATTTCTGTCAATAGGCTGCGTTTTAAAATCTTGAATAATTCATTTATTGGATAATATTTTAAAAAAAAAGGTGCGAAAAGGAGGGGGTGGGGTGGGAGGGGGGGGTGTGTGTGTGTTTGAATTTACCACTATTTTAAACATAACATAACTCAAACTACGAAATTTGACAGAAATCTGACGATTTTAATGTCGTGTCCAGTCAGAATTTCTTGCATAAATTATTAATTTTTTATTATTTAAAATATTTATTATCATAAATTAACATTTAAAATTGACATATACAATTTTTCCCCATTTGTACCGGGGGTTTGTTTTTTTTGATGTGGTGTACAGTTTTGCCTCAAAAATATATGGAAGGTTTGATGTTAGAGTCGTTGGTCGTAGAATTCACATATTTGTCCAGGCTGCAGTCTGAGATCAAACAACTTCTAGAGGATCCTTGTCTGTCTCAGACACAAACAGCTCCACAGAGCTGCCAAGGACGATTGTCAACTTGTCCTTCAGGTTAGTGAGGTAACCTCTCTCTGTGTTGCTGTGATGACATAAGATGACATTTGATCCACGATGGATGGCATCTAACACTTCATGGTGTGACATTTCTCCTGTTACAAGCAGGTCGGCCTCCACTCCTCGCAGGACGCTTGAACCGGACCCTGCACAAACAGCAACTGTCACAATTTCACTGTCCTCTTTACCTGCAAGAAACAAACATATATCCCACATTAGTCACCACTTGGTCACACTGCAACATTCACGTATGAAAATATGTTTATTGTTCTTTGTTTGTTTGTGTTTGCCAACTCCATATCTGTAACAAAGTCCAGAGGGACTAAAGTTTGCATGAACATAATTTTTTCCCTATTTTCCACACCAGCTGCCATATGCTCAGGTGTCCCCCGCCATACAGGCAGATATTCTCCTACTTCACAGGTACTCTCATATTTTTATCACAGAGAATTTTCACGTTTTGGGTACATTTTTCCTATTAACTTTGCCCAGGCAGTGGCCATTTAATCGAGCCTACTCTTTTCAATTTCCAAATGTCAAGAGCTCTTTAATGTATGCAGAAAGCACACAAGACCTTCTGTTTTTCACAGTTTTCCTGAGAAGACATCAGATCTCATCATCCAGAGAAGGCTAGACATCAGATCTCACTGCCCAGAGACCGGGGGAGTGTAAAGCCATGGATTTCATTTTATTTTTTTACATTTTTATTTTCCGCTGCCATTGGTGGGAATCGAACCCAGGACCTTGTGTCCAGAGGCAGACATCTTACCTATAGAGCACCCAGACATCCCGAAAATATCTTAGCATTCACCCGCTGCAATGTGTCGGCAGTCGCTATCAATTACACTACTTCCTGGAAAGTGGCGGCTATGCTTGCAGGCCTTCAGAAAGTGTCATCACTAAAACTGACTGGGCTACCGGCGTTCGGACAACCCGTGTTTGATTCCCGCTGGAAGCTGTGCCAATTGTACTCATGGTTGGAAAAAAAATATCCCCAAGGTCGACCCAGCCGCTGACAGAAATGGGTACCAGGGTAGTAATCTAGAAAGGTGAGTAATGCTGCCTTGCATTGTGAGTTTTGATGCTTGAAGCGACATTACCCAGAAGTCTTTGAACACTTCTGGATAAGCGACCGAGCACATATGGGTGAAAACGTACGTGCCAAGAGACTGATTCAAGTCTCGTACTTTACTTTTACTTTATCACTAAAACCATTTTTTGGTATTTTTATAGTTTTTTTATGTATTTTTTTTTATTCATTCAAGTGATTTGTAGTTCGAAGTGACTGTGGGCATTCTCTTTTCAGTGCTGTCTTTTGAAACTGTTGCCATGCAGCTGACTTAGCTTGCACTGGAGTTTGACCTAGATAATGTTATAACCTACAATGCAATACAAAATGGGTAGATGTTGCCATGTTTTTGCAGAGACCAGCACCGTTGCCGAAACTGTTGCTTTGCTTTAAATGTGTGCTTTCTAGGAAATTGAGTCAGGAAGTGACTGTGGACATTCTCTACTCGATGGAAGTCGTTCGTAATCGTCACCTGAGCCACCAATTAGGGCTGCATGGTAGTTGATCTTGTCAACAGAATTTGCCAACATGCTTTGGTGGGAGCTGTGACATGAGTGAAGTGGATATGGGGAATTCCCAACTACAATTAAACTGATTCCATGAACAGTGCAGAACTGTGTCACTACAGCCAAGACACGATATCTGCATCTTTAGGCCCACCAAGAAACAATATCTGCATCTTTAGGCCCACCAAGACACGATATCTGCATCTTTAGGCCCACCAAGAAACAATATCTGCACCTTTAGGCCCACCAAGACACGATATCTGCACCTTTAGACCCGCCAAGACACGATATCTGCACCTTTAGACCCGCCAAGACACGATATCTGCACCTTTAGACCCGCCAAGACATGATATCTGCACCTTTAGACCCACCAAGACACGATATCTGCACCTTTAGACCCGCCAAGACATGATATCTGCACCTTTAGACCCACCAAGACACGATATCTGCACCTTTAGACTCGCCAAGGCACGATATCTGCACCTTTAGACCCGCCAAGACACGATATCTGCACCTTTAGATCCGCCAAGGCACGATATCTGCACCTTTAGGCCTGATACATCTGTCTCAAGCATGGATGGATTTGCTTAACAATTTCTGTCAGAGCAGGGGCTGTTTCTGGGCTACTCTTTCAGACTTTCAAATGCCAAGAGTTCTTTAATGTATGCAGGTACACAATGGGCTTCCTGTTTCTGGACTACTCTTTTGGACTTTCAAATGCCAAGAGTTCTTTAATGTATGCAGGTACACAATGGGCTTCCTGTTTCTGGGCTACTCTTTTAGACTTTCAAATGCCAAGAGTTCTTTAATGTATGCAGGTACATAATGGGCTTCCTGTTTCTGGACTACTCTTTTAGACTTTCAAATGCCAAGAGTTCTTTAATGTATGCAGGTACACAATGGGCTTCCTGTTTCTGGACTACTCTTTTGGACTTTCAAATGCCAAGAGTTCTTTAATGTATGCAGGTACACAATGGGCTTCCTGTTTCTCATTATCTGAGATGATCATGGGATCTCAAAATTCAGAGATCAGGGCAAGGTAAATGAGGACACCACAAATTCCAAATAAGAAAATGTGTGTGAACCAGGGACCTTCTGTCTAGAGCCAAAGTAGCACCTTGTATATTTAATATATATGTAAATCCTAATATGATATTGCTGTTGTTCTAATTTGCCCTTCTTTCAGTGTGTTTGCTTTAGCAAGTCCAGGGCACAAGGTCCTTATGTTCCATGTGCCAAGTTTAAACATTGGTGCTTTCTTCCTCATTTCGCTTTCACTACTCTGCCTGGACACAGAATATGGAGATAGTGGCTCATGTCTGTGGTGACTAACTTCAGCTTATGACTTCTCATGTGTGACCAAGTTAACCAAGAGAAGATCACTGCAGAACAAATAACTGACTACTCATCTTTAACTCTCATGTGTGACCAAGTTAACCAAGAGAAGATCACTGCAGAACAAATAACTGCTACTCTTTAACTCTCATGTGTGACCAAGTTAACCAAGAGAAGATCACTGCAGAACAAATAACTGACTACTCATCTTTAACTCTCATGTGTGACCAAGTTAACCATGAGAAGATCATTGCAGAACAAATTACTGACTACTCATCTTTAACTCTCATGTGTGACCAAGTTAAACATGAGAAGATCACTGCAGAACAAATAACTGCTACTCATCTTTAACTCTCATGTGTGACCAAGTTAACCATGAGAAGATCACTGCAGAACAAATAACTGACTACTCATCTTTAACTCATGTTTGACAGACAGAGCTAAGAGCAGCTGTTCAGAGTTTAAGTGAGCTCCAGACTTCATGTTTGACAGAGCTAAGAGCAGGCTCATCAGTGTAGAGAAAGACTTCTTCTTTCCTTCCTCATCTGCCTTTCAGCGTCGAGGGGAGATATAATTTGCGGTCTTTTGCTCTTCCATTCGCCTCTCCTGCTGTTATATTTCCTAGTGCTTCTAATATTCTATCAATCCATCTTCTGCTCTTCCATTCGCCTCTGCAGCTGTTATATTTCCTAGTGCTTCTAATATTCCATCAATCCATCATTTGCTCTTCTGTTGGCCTCTGCTGCTGTTATGTTTCCTAGTGCTTCTAATATTTCATCAATCCATCTTTTGCTCTTCTGTTATATTTCCTTGTGTTTCTAATATTCCATCAATCCATCATTTGCTCTTCTGTTGGCCTCTGCTTCTGTTATATTTCCTAGTGCTTCTAATATTCCATCAATCCATCATTTGCTCTTCTGTTGGCCTCTGCTTCTGTTATATTTCCTAGTGCTTCTAATATTCCATCAATCCATCATTTGCTCTTCTGTTGGCCTCTGCTTCTGTTATATTTCCTAGTGCTTCTAATATTCCATCAATCCATCATTTGCTCTTCTGTTGGCCTCTGCTTCTGTTATATTTCCTTGTGTTTCTAATATTCCATCAATCCATCATTTGCTCTTCTGTTGGCCTCTGCTTCTGTTATATTTCCTAGTGCTTCTAATATTCCATCAATCCATCTTTTGCTCTTCTGTTGGCCTCTGCTGCTGTTATATTTCCTAGTGCTTCTAATATTTCATCAATCCATCTTTTGCTCTTCTGTTATATTTCCTAGTGCTTCTAATATTCCATCAATCCATCATTTGCTCTTCTGTTGGCCTCTGCTGCTGTTATATTTCCTAGTGCTTCTAATATTCCATCAATCCATCATTTGCTCTTCTGTTGGCCTCTGCTGCTGTTATGTTTCCTAGTGCTTCTAATATTCCATCGATCCATCATTTGCTCTTCTGTTGGTCTCTGCTGCTGTTATATTTCCTAGTGCTTCTAATATTCCATCGATCCATCATTTGCTCTTCTGTTGGCCTCTGCTGCTGTTATGTTTCCTAGTGTTTCTAATATTCCATCGATCTATCTTTTTCGTGGTTGACCTCTGGGTCTGGTATTCTGGCAATGTTTAATGAGGGCTCATTTTGTGACTACGTACAGGAAGACAAAAACAAAAAAATACACACTATGTCCTACCTATGGCTTTGGCAACACTAACATGTGACAGTGATAGATGACTTTTGACCTTTGACACAGCAGTCTCCATGCTAACAGGGGCTGCTAACTCTGCTCTTCTCCCCATGCCATATGTAGGTCGAGGCACCTGGTCAAAAAGACACAATGACCTAACCTTGACACAAAATATCAATGCTGCTTGCACACACGCATGTAGCAATGCATAAACACACACATACACACACAATACAAGAAAAATATTGATGTTGGAGATACAATAAGTATTGATTGTGGGAGAAACAAAGATATTGATGTTGGAGATACAATAAGTATTGATTGTGGGAGAACAAAGATATTGATGTTGGAGGTACAATAAGTATTGATTGTGGGAGAACAAAGATATTGATGTTGGAGATACAATAAGTATTGATTGTGGGAGAACAAAGATATTGATGTTGGAGGTACAATAAGTATTGATTGTGGGAGAAACAATGATATTGATGTTGGAGGTACAATAAGTATTGATTGTGGGAGAAACAATGATATTGATGTTGGAGATACAATAAGTATTGATTGTGGGAGAAACAATGATATTGATGTTGGAGATACAATAAGTATTGATTGTGGGAGAACAAAGATATTGATGTTGGAGATACAATAAGTATTGATTGTGGGAGAAACAAAGATATTGATGTTGGAGATACAATAAGTATTGATTGTGGGAGAAACAAAGATATTGATGTTGGAGGTACAATAAGTATTGATTGTGGGAGAAACAAAGATATTGATGTTGGAGGTACAATAAGTATTGATTGTGGGAGAAACAATGATATTGATGTTGGAGATACAATAAGTATTGATTGTGGGAGAAACAATGATATTGATGTTGGAGGTACAATAAGTATTGATTGTGGGAGAAACAAAGATATTGATTGTGGGAGAACAAAGATATTGATGTTGGAGGTACAATAAGTATTGATTGTGGGAGAAACAAAGATATTGATGTTGGAGGTACAATAAGTATTGATAGTGGGAGAAACAATGATATTGATGTTGGAGGTACAATAAATATTGATTGTGGGAGAACAAAGACATTGATGTTGGAGGTACAATAAGTATTGATTGTGGGAGAAACAATGATATTGATGTTGGAGATACAATAAGTATTGATTGTGGGAGAAACAGTGATATTGATGTTGGAGATACAATAAGTATTGATTGTGGGAGAAACAATGATATTGATGTTGGAGGTACAATAAGTATTGATTGTGGGAGAAACAAAGATATTGATGTTGGAGGTACAATAAGTATTGATTGTGGGAGAAACAAAGATATTGATGTTGGAGGTACAATAAGTATTGATTGTGGGAGAACAAAGATATTGATGTTGGAGGTACAATAAGTATTGATTGTGGGAGAACAAAGATATTGATGTTGGAGATACAATAAGTATTGATTGTGGGAGAACAAAGATATTGATGTTGGAGGTATAATAAGTATTGATTGTGGGAGAAACAAAGATATTGATGTTGGAGATATAATAAGTATTGATTGTGGGAGAAACAAAGATATTGATGTTGGAGGTACAATAAGTATTGATGTTGGAGGTATGAGAACTGTTCATAACATTCAGTCATCAGTGAGATATTTTTGTGGGAAACTATGGTTATAGTAAGTTGAAGGACCCGGTATCACTGCAAAGGAATTAAAATTCATAATTGCTCAACCATCAATGTCAGTGGAATCATCAGAATTAAAATTCATTTCACTGATGGATCCAAACAAAGAAAGGCAGCTGTAGTCCCCATCATAGCAGCTACAGCACACGCTAAAAGAGATAAGGCCAAGCGGCATCGAAAGTGAACGCAGCTGAACTGTACTTCATCATATGATATCATCATTCATTGCAAGCAATTGAAATATCGAAACACGATCTGGATGTAAAACACAGCTAAAAGAAAGTGTGGGAAAAACAAATAATTATAATGTGAATTATGACACCTATTCCACACGTCTTGTCTGTACAACACGTTCGTATAAATTACGAACGCTAATTGTTTACATTCGGAGATAAGAAAATTAGGATTTTCTTTGAAGTTTTGCTACAAAGCTTGTGTTTATCCAAGAATAGACACTGGAACCAGATGCTGTAATCATTTCCTGACTTAGGTTCAATCTATGGCCTGAAATTTGGTGGCATGGTGTCGTGGCTACCAGAGGTGTTACACTGTCTATTCACATGTCGGCCGTGCCATCATTGCCTACCCCGTGTTACAAAGGTTTTTAGATGTTTCGCCAAGAGCTAAAGAGGTTACTTCTATCATAATTTTAAAAAAAAAGAATTTCTTGAAAACTGGTCGAATTTATAAAAAGAAAACAGCCCCATTTTTATGACAACTTTGTATTTTTTACGAAACATAAGTTGGTGCCTGAAAAAAAAATCCACCCATTTTCCACATTGACAAGACCATGATGTGTGTGAGAAATCATACATGCTGATGGTCAGAGATGTTACTGAGAATTTGTGACAATTAATCGGCAAATGCCAGAAAATCCTGCGAGTTTCTGTAGGCAGAAACTGCAAGAAGTAACGCACCAGCAACTAGACTCTGCACAGCGACAATGCTCACAGATCTATCACCACAAACAAACTTTCTGTGCAAGACATTCCCTAGCTCTCATGTCCTTAAATTGATGTTCTTGTTTCCACGACTAGAAGGAAACTATAAAAGGCTGCAGATTCAATGAAAGTTAAAAGATTTGATGAAAGTTAAAAGATCTGATGAAAGTTAAAAGATCTGATGAAAGTTAAAAGATTTGATGAAAGTTAATAGGTTTGATGAAAGTTAAAAGATTTGATGAAAGTTAAAAGATTTGATGAAAGTTAAAAGATTTGATGAAAGTTAAAAGATTTAATGAAAGTTAAAAGATTTGATGAAAGTTAAAAGATTTGATGAAAGTTAAAAGGTTTGATGAAAGTTAAAAGGTTTGGTGAAAGTTAAAAGATTTGATGAAAGTTAAAAGATTTGATGAAAGTTAAAAGATTTGATAAAAATTTAAAAGTTTTGATGAAAGTTAAAAGATTTGATGAAAGTTAAAAGATTTGATGAATGTTAAAAGATTTGATGAAAGTTAAAAGATTTGATGAAAATTTCAAAGATTTGATGAAAGTTAAAAGATTTGATGAAAATTTAAAAGATTTGAAACAACAAACTGAGACAATGGGTGTCTGTTACAAAAAGGAGGCTACTGGAAGTGCATTCATCACTGACCTGAATGCCAGAATAAGTGCATACAAGACTTTTGGAATGGATTGGCTTCACTGCAGGTGGGGTATTCCCATATCTGCCCAGCCCCCATTCCATAAACCAACAAAGTGTTTATCCTGTTCTATTGAATGTGCTGCATTCTGTATAAATGGTGCACAGCTTAAAATGGACACTTTCTGGGTTTCTGTAACGGCCGTCATGGGCAACATAATCTCCATGTGCATCGCACCAAACCAATGTGTGGACTTCATGATCAGTAAGCATGCCCCAAGAAATGCTGTCCCAACAAATGAAGCAAGGCCTAAACTGTGATGAAACATTCGACTTGACTGCAATCCAGCTGGTAGCAAATTTGTGGTCTATCACAGGCCACACTAAATCACCCTGAATCAGGTGCCATGATCAGACTTCACGAATATCATGTCAAGGTGGGAGATGCCAGATGAGAGCACTATGCAGGAATCCAAAGAAGACTTGTCAACCAACACAACACCGGTGACGTTAGTCGCTTCACGTTGAGGGATATTCTTCGGAGATCTGAGCACACAGACTTATCCGATGTGCTGTGAGGATGACCTGTCGACTAAACTAAACTAGGGCATACAAGAACCTGGGCACTGTTTTAAAGAAGGCCATATCAACAAGTTGGTAAGTCTACACATTTACTAAACAACATGAATTCAAGGTATTTCTTTACAAGTAGCAAAAACTGATGTTGGAGATACAGCAAATATTGATTTGGGGAATACAGGAAATGTTGATTTAGGCAATATAGCAAATATTGATTTGGGGAATACAGCAAATATTGATTTAGGGAATACAGCAAATATTGATTTAGGGAATACAGCAAATACTGATTTAGGGAATATAGCAAATATTAAGTTAGGGAATACAGCAAATATTGATTTAGGGAATACAGGAAATATTGATTTAGAGAATACAGAAAATATTGATTTAGGGAATGCAGCAAATATTGATTTAAGGAATACAACAAATATTGATTTAAGGAATACATCAAATATTGATGCTGCAGAGAAGTATGAGAAAAGAGTAATAAGAATTTGCATGTGTGAGAGAGGAGAAATGAGGGAATACAATGAGAGTGAAATAAGAGAGGAAACATGAGGGAATACAATGAGAGTGAAATAAGAGAGGAGAAATGAGGGAATACAATGAGAGTGAAATAAGAGAGGAGAAATGAGGGAATACAATGTGAGTGAAATAAGAGAGGAGAAATGAGGGAATACAATGAGAGTGAAATAAGAGAGATGAGAAATGAGGGAATACAATGAGAGTGAAATAAGAGAGGAGAAATGAGGGAATACAATGAGAGTGAAATAAGAGAGATTAGAAATGAGGGAATACAATAAGAGTGAAATAAGAGAGGAGAAATGAGGGAATACAATAAGAGTGAAATAAGAGAGATGAGAAATGAGGGAATACAATAAGAGTGAAATAAGAGAGATGAGAAATGAGGGAATACAATAAGAGTGAAATAAGAGAGGAGAAATGAGGGAATACAATGAGAGTGAAATAAGAGAGATGAGAAATGAGGGAATACAATGAGAGTGAAATAAGAGAGATGTGAAATGAGGGAATACAATGAGAGTGAAATAAGAGAGATGAGAAATGAGGGAATACAATGAGAGTGAAATAAGAGAGATGAGAAATGAGGGAATACAATGAGAGTGAAATAAGAGAGATGAGAAATGAGGGAATACAATGAGAGTGAAATAAGAGAGATGAGAAATGAGGGAATACAATGAGAGTGAAATAAGAGAGATGTGAAATGAGGGAATACAATGAGAGTGAAATAAGAGAGATGTGAAATGAGGGAATACAATGAGAGTGAAATAGAGGAGAAATGAGGGAATACAATGAGAGTGAAATAAGAGAGATGTGAAATGAGGGAATACAATGAGAGTGAAATAGAGGAGAAATGAGGGAATACAATGCGAGTGAAATAAGAGAGATGAGAAATGAGGGAATACAATGAGAGTGAAATAAGAGTGAAATAAGAGAGATGAGAAATGAGGGAATACAATGAGAGTGAAATAAGAGAGGAGAAATGAGGGAATACAATGAGAGTGAAATAAGAGAGGAGAAATGAGGGAATACAATGAGAGTGAAATAAGAGAGGAGAAATGAGGGAATACAATGAGAGTGAAATAAGAGAGATGAGAAATGAGGGAATACAATGAGAGTGAAATAAGAGAGATGTGAAATGAGGGAATACAATGAGAGTGAAATAAGAGAGATGTGAAATGAGGGAATACAATGAGAGAGAAATAAGAGAGGAGAGAAATAAGAGAGGAGAGAAATAAGAGAGAAGAGAAATAATGTAAGCTATACCTTAGAGAGAGGAGTGATGCTGTATTTCTCTCGACATCCGGAGACAGCCAAACTCTTCACCATATCAAACATTTCTGTCTCCTGACATTCGATTCGGAGACGCAACAGTTCACCTCCCGCAGACCTGGCTTTGTGAAGGTTACAAGATATTACCCACAATTCCTCAAATATTTCTAAATGAGATTAAAAATAAATTATGCAAATTCTTTGGGGAAAAAAAATGGAATTTACTAAACACATCTAGCATCTCCTGGACAGTAAGTGGCTGATTCAATAACTTGTTGGGCGCAAAATCAGGAGAATGCGAGTTCGAGTCCTAGAAGGGTCAACAGTTTTACCTATCGGGGATGAAACAAAAACTCAGACTCAAACACCTCATAGCGACTACACTGGGCAAGCTGCCTTTATTCTCCAGTTCTACAATTCCCCCCCACCCCCCAACAGACCCCAGTAATGAGAAAATACAAAAAAATAGTTTTCTTTTAAAACAATCTATCCTATCTGATCTCATACATAAATTACATTTACACATACATATATTTGTTTTCTCTCTCATCTCATACATAAATTACATTTAGACATACATATATTTGTTTTCTCTCTCATCTCATACATAAATTACATTTACACATACGTATATTTGTTTTCTCTCTCATCTCATACATAAATTACATTTAGACATACATATATTTGTTTTCTCTCTCATCTCATACATAAATTACATTTAGACATACATATATTTGTTTTCTCTCTCATCTCATACATAAATTACATTTAGACATACATATATTTGTTTTCTCTCTCATCTCATACATAAATTACATTTAGACATACATATATTTGTTTTCTCTCTCATCTCATACATAAATTACATTTAGACATACATATATTTGTTTTCTCTCTCATCTCATACATAAATTACATTTACACATACGTATATTTGTTTTCTCTCTCATCTCATACATAAATTACATTTAGACATACATATATTTGTTTTCTCTCTCATCTCATACATAAATTACATTTAGACATACATATATTTTTTTTCTCTCTCATCTCATACATAAATTACATTTAGACATACATATATTTGTTTTCTCTCTCATCTCATACATAAATTACATTTAGACATACATATATTTGTTTTCTCTCTCATCTCATACATAAATTACATTTACACATACGTATATTTGTTTTCTCTCTCATCTCATACATAAATTACATTTAGACATACATATATTTGTTTTCTCTCTCATCTCATACATAAATTACATTTAGACATACATATATTTGTTTTCTCTCTCATCTCATACATAAATTACATTTAGACATACATATATTTGTTTTCTCTCTCATCTCATACATAAATTACATTTACACATACTTATATTTGTTTTCTCTCTCATCTCATACATAAATTACATTTAGACATACATATATTTGTTTTCTCTCTCATCTCATACATAAATTACATTTAGACATACATATATTTGTTTTCTCTCTCATCTCATACATAAATTACATTTACACATACGTATATTTGTTTTCTCTCTCATCTCATACATAAATTACATTTAGACATACATATATTTGTTTTCTCTCTCATCTCATACATAAATTACATTTAGACATACATATATTTGTTTTCTCTCTCATCTCATACATAAATTACATTTAGACATACATATATTTGTTTTCTCTCTCATCTCATACATAAATTACATTTACACATACGTATATTTGTTTTCTCTCTCATCTCATACATAAATTACATTTACACATACGTATATTTGTTTTCTCTCTCATCTCATACATAAATTACATTTACACATACGTATATTTGTTTTCTCTCTCATCTCATACATAAATTACATTTACACATACGTATATTTGTTTTCTCTCTCATCTCATACATAAATTACATTTACACATACGTATATTTGTTTTCTCTCTCATCTCATACATAAATTACATTTACACATACGTATATTTGTTTTCTCTCTCATCTCATACATAAATTACATTTACACATACGTATATTTGTTTTCTCTCTCATCTCATACATAAATTACATTTACACATACGTATATTTGTTTTCTCTCTCATCTCATACATAAATTACATTTACACATACGTATATTTGTTTTCTCTCTCATCTCATACATAAATTACATTTAGACATACATATATTTGTTTTCTCTCTCATCTCATACATAAATTACATTTAGACATACATATATTTGTTTTCTCTCTCATCTCATACATAAATTACATTTACACATACGTATATTTGTTTTCTCTCTCATCTCATACATAAATTACATTTAGACATACATATATTTGTTTTCTCTCTCATCTCATACATAAATTACATTTACACATACGTATATTTGTTTTCTCTCTCATCTCATACATAAATTACATTTAGACATACGTATATTTGTTTTCTCTCTCATCTCATACATAAATTACATTTACACATACGTATATTTGTTTTCTCTCTCATCTCATACATAAATTACATTTACACATACGTATATTTGTTTTCTCTCTCATCTCATACATAAATTACATTTACACATACGTATATTTGTTTTCTCTCTCATCTCATACATAAATTACATTTACACATACATATATTTGTTTTCTCTCTCATCTCATACACAAATTACATTTACACATACATATATTTATTTTCTCTCTCATCTCATACATAAATTACATTTACACATACATATATTTGTTTTCTCTCTCATCTCATACATAAATTACATTTACACATACATATATTTGTTCTCTCTCTCTCATCTCATACATAAATTACATTTACACATACATATATTTGTTCTCTCTCATTTCATACATAAATTACATCTACATACACACACATATTTGTTCTCTCTCTCTCATCTCATACATAAATTACATTTACACACACCTGCCCTCTCTCACATATTAATGCCATTTACAAAATAGGTTTTAAAACTTCCAGTTGCAAGATGGGGCAATAGAGTTTATGTTCCATTGACCGCTGTAGGATTTGTGTTTGGAGACTGATTACTTTCAGCTCTATAATGAATATTTCTGTGTTAAAGTCAACCAAATGTTCCACTTAACGAGTCTGCACACCTGGCAGTGGTCCATTTTTGGCAAATCAAGTATTGTGAATGCGACCTTCTGGTTGTGAAGTCAATATATGGTTTATGTCAGTCATCACATTGAGAGCTGTTTAACAACTGTTGTTGAATTTGTTTGGTGCCAATTGTTTACAAGTTACAGCTCCTTAATTAAGGATTGTTCTGCCAATCAAACAAAGATTGCACTTTGGGGATTCTGCGCCATTGCTATGGTGTTTTGTGCATTTTTGGCTATATTCTTTGGAGTGGATCGGGCGCTGTGGATGCATCTACTGTTGTGTGTGCAATGCCACCATGATGGATGTTCGTATATCCATAAACCGAACACTTTTAATGAAGGGTGAAACTAGTTTTGTTTATGAATTTGCAGCCCTCGTACGACTCCCAGATTTTCACCCAGTCATGAGGAATAATTCAGGAGAGCTATGAAGAGATCAGGGTAACTTTGTGAATTAACTGATCGTTTTACACTGAAGGTCTTTCTGGAGGGAACATCTCTTATGGGCTATTGTTTGACGTGTGATGAGAATAATGTGACGATTAATAAACAGATCAGTCTTGTCACGTATAAATAATGTTTCCTGCATACATTTGTCCTTTCTTATCTACCAATGCCAATCTGCAGGCAAATGTTGTTTATGTATTTAGATATCTAACCTACAATCTCTAACATAATCTTGGTCAGCGCCAACTCTAACCTACAATCTCTAACATAATCTTGGTCAGTGCCAGCTCTAACCTACAATCTCTAACATAATCTTGGTCAGCGCCAGCTCTAACCTACAATCTCTAACATAATCTTGGTCAGCGCCCGCTCTAACCTACAATCTCTAATATAATCTTGGTCAGTACTCTCTCTAACCTACAATCTCTAACATAATCTTGGTCAGTGCTCTCTCTAACCTACAATCTCTAAAATAATCTTGGTCAGTGACCGCTCTAACCTACAATCTCTAACATAACCTTGGTCAGGACCGCTCTAACCTACAATCTCTAACATAACCTTGGTCAGTGAACTCTTTAACCTACAATCTCTAACATAACCTTGGTCAGTGAACTCTCTAACCTACAATCTCTAAAATAATCTTGGTCAGTGACCGCTCTAACCTACAATCTCTAACATAATCTTGGTCAGTGACCGCTCTAACCTACAATCTCTAACATAATCTTGGTCAGTGACCGCTCTAACCTACAATCTCTAACATAATCTTGGTCAGTGAACTCTCTAACCTACAATCTCTAAAATAATCTTGGTCAGTGACCGCTCTAACCTACAATCTCTAACATAATCTTGGTCAGTGACCGCTTTAACCTACAATCTCTAACATAACCTTGGTCAGTGAACTCTCTAACCTACAATCTCTAACATAATCTTGGTCAGTGACCGCTTTAACCTACAATCTCTAACATAACCTTGGTCAGTGAACTCTCTAACCTACAATCTCTAACATAATCTTGGTCAGTGACCGCTCTAACCTACAATCTCTAACATAACCTTGGTCAGGACCGCTCTAACCTACAATCTCTAACATAACCTTGGTCAGTGAACTCTTTAACCTACAATCTCTAACATAACCTTGATCAGTGAACTCTTTAACCTACAATCTCTAACATAACCTTGGTCAGTGAACTCTCTAACCTACAATCTCTAAAATAATCTTGGTCAGTGCCCTCTATAACCTACAATCTCTAACATAACCTTGGTCAGTGACCGCTCTAACCTACAATCTTTAACATAACCTTGGTCAGGACCGCTCTAACCTACAATCTCTAACATAACCTTGGTCAGTGAACTCTTTAACCTACAATCTCTAACATAACCTTGATCAGTGAACTCTTTAACCTACAATCTCTAACATAACCTTGGTCAGTGACCGCTCTAACCTACAATCTCTAACGTAACCTTGGTCAGTGCCCTCTATAACCTACAATCTCTAACATAACCTTGGTCAGTGACCGCTCTAACCTACAATCTTTAACATAATCTTGGTCAGTGCCCTCTATAACCTACAATCTCTAACATAATCTTGATCAGTACTCTCTCTAACCTACAATCTCTAACATAATCTTAGTCAGTGCCCGCTTTAACCTACAATCTCTAACATAATCTTAGTCAGTGCCCGCTTTAACCTACAATCTCTAACATAATCTTGGTCAGTGCCCTCTTTAACCTACAATCTCTAACATAACCTTGGTCAGTGCCCTCTTTAACCTACAATCTCTAACATAACCTTGGTCAGTGCCCTCTTTAACCTACAATCTTTAACATAACCTTGGTCAGTGCCCTCTTTAACCTACAATCTCTAACACAATCTTGGTTAGTGCCCGCTGTAGCCTATAATTTCTAATATAATCTTGGTCAGTACCAAGATCTTGGTCAGTGCCCACAATCTTTAACATAATCTAGGCTAGAACTCGCACTGAGCAAGATTATGTTGGAGTCTGTAGGTTAGAGTAAGACAGCTTACAACATTCAACAAAGTGCCCAACAGCTGCAGCCACAAAACTGTCACAAGAAGCCATCACTACTCACGAGCTTGGTCTTATAGGATGCAAACTAAAGAGTTCTTTATTCTTTCTCAGACGTGACTCAGTCGGCAGACACGCTACAAGACCTTTGTCTCGGATGTCTTTCAGCCTTGCTGGGTCAAGGTCAATCTCTAGAAGATGACTGTTACCTTCTGGGAACTCCTGAGTGACTTCAATAGGGCAGACGGACCCTTTCTTAACACCTGTAACAAAACATTATGTTAACATTGTAGTGTTAATGTTAACTTGATGATAATACAAAATGAGTGGAGGTGTGGATTAGACACACAAAGTAGAGGTTATTACTTAGTAAAGTAAAAAGGTAAAGTGTCTCGTCACGTCACGTGTTGTATAGGGAATGTGGTGTTAATTCCATGTGGTGTATAGAGAATATGGTGTTAGTGACCATAATTTATACACCTTTCGGCACATGGTTTTTGGGGTAAAGTGGTCGGTATTACGTCTCTGCCGCTTTACTTTCCCAGAAAAAAATCTGGTACCCATTTAAGGCTGGGTGAACCCTGAAGCTGTTGATCAGGATCAAACTCAACCTCTTGTCCTTCGTAGTCCAGTTCACTAACCATTGATCTATTGCAGCTCCCTTATCACTTAGTGCTACAGGGTAAAGATAGTCTTATAATATGTCATTTCTTTCATGAACTAACACTCAGGAGAAGTATTCTAATTGATCAAAGTTGTGTGTTTAGCACACTTCTATATGGACCAGAAACTTGGACTACCTATGCAGGGCAGGAGAGAAGGGTACACAGTTTTCATGTATTATTGTTTGCAAGATAATGAACATTAAATGGCAGAACAAAGTAACCAACTCTAATATCTTGCAACAAGCCAAACTTTATCGATCATGGCAACACTTGGAAGTCGGAGATTAAGGTGGATGGCAGGTGAGAGAAATGGGCACCAATCGTATTCCCAAACAAATATTGTATGGTCAACTTAAGGATGGAAAGAGACGAAGGGCAGACCAGTGCTGAGATATAAGGATGTTTGTAGGGCTTCCTTGAGGGAATTCTCCATCAGTGAAAGAAATAGCGAAAGTCAGGTATCAAATCGTAGCACATGGAGAACAAAAAATAAAACACAGCACAACAACATTTGAGGAAGTGTTGATGCCAAATTCAGAAGACAAAAAATGTAGGAGGAAGGAGACGAGGGCACTACAAATATATCTTGTTCATTCTGCGGTGGGATAAGTCTATCAAACATTGGCAGATTCAGCCACGAGAGAAACTGTTCAGTAAAACAACATTCAACATAAGGCAGCGGGTTGTCTCTGTGTGGCAGCACTGGAGGACAAAGTACCTAATTCATCAAGCACAAAGGGTCAAATCATCATGTGGCTTAGAAAAAAAAATGTTTCCTTTCAAAACACCCAGTTAAAACAAGAGTTGTTGCAACTTGTTAGACAAACTAAGAAGACAAAGTTATATCAAAGTGATAAAATAATTGCAAAGTATGGCCACACATCTCACTGCCTCCCACCTTATCATTCGCACCTCAACCCAATAGAACTTGTGTGGGCTAAAGTCAAAGGGTAAGTTGCTGCACAGAACACGATGTTTAAAATGTGTGATGTTAAAGAATTGATGCGTGATGTCCTCTCAACGATAGACATTGAATACTGGAGAAAATGTGACGACCATGTGCTCAGAGAAGAGGAACAATACTGGCAACGAGATGGATTGTAGACAAATAATATCAAATAAATACTATTATAGAGGGAAACTTTCCTAGGTGATAATCAGTGAATCAATTCAGAGGAAGAGCTATGTTTACAACACTCAGAAAAAATGACAAATAATCAAAAACAGAAAAAAAACAAAGAACAATTATGGTCCCAAGCAGGATTGAACCTGTACTCCTTGGCACAGTGCCTTGTCACGAAAAGCCGAACACGAGTCGGACAATATATTGTTCTTTGTTTTTGTTGTTGTTGTTTATTTGTCATTTTTTCCGAGTGCTGTAGACATAGCTCTTCCTCTGAATTGATTCAATGAGATGGATTGCAGTTTGTGCAACCGATAATAGTTGTTAACCTCTTAGAGACTTCTGATTCAGAATGAGGTATGTATAACATGTGCACAATTTTGCTGATGATAATCTTACTATTTGCTGACTATGTGTTTGATGTTCTGGTCATTCCATATATTTTTGTTGATGACATGCCTGCTATTTGGCAACTAAGTGTGTTTGATACTTTGGTCAAAGTTTACCTATCTCTATGACGAAGATATAAAATCAAACGAAAAATTGTGTCCTCTTCAATGTGATAAGGATACGCCTTTGACTTGCATTGTTAGAAAATAACGTAATTGACACTAAAATCTAATGTTTAGAGCACGGTTTGATATTTTCATAAAATTATATAATAAAAAACAATTTGTGCAAAATTCAAACTACATTTGTACTGAAATGTTATAATATCTTAAGGTTGGTGAAAAAATAAGTTTGCATGCAAAAAATTTACTGAAATTCATTAATCTCCAAGAAAATTGATAAACTCTGTGGGCATAGATTACGAAATGAATTATAGCATTGGTGTGAAGCAATTTCCCAGTAATACATCACCGATCTGGGTAAAGATAATCTTATAGCACATAATGAGTCACATGACTAAGCTATTACTAAGAATCATCATGCGAAGAGTGCGCAACAAAATCAGTCCAGAAATTAGCGATGAACAGTGTAGTTTTGTTGTAGGTAAAGGAACAAGCAATGTCATTTATATCATAAGATCTTGAGTAGAAAGAGCCATAGAGGTGAAAACAGATCTATACCTATGTTTCATAGATTATACCAAAGCATTTGACAAAGTAAAGCACAAAGAAATAATCAAAATTTTAGAAGGCATAAACATAGACAGCAAAAATCTAAGAATAGTAGAGAACATGTACTGGCAATAAACAATGGCCATAAGAATTGGAAATCAATTGGGGATATTTCAAAAAATAAAATAGGGTGTTAGACAAGGTTGTGTGCTGTCACCAGATTTGTTTAATATTTATAGTGAGATTATTTTAAAATGTTAACAATGTTAACCTCAGACGGAAGATGTACAACAGAGGTGAGATGCAGAATAGTTCTGGCAAAAGTAGCCTTCCAAAAAATGAAGAAGATACTATGCAATCCATTTTTGACAATAGAAACAAGAAAAAGAGTTCTTAAATGTTATGTAGAGCCAGTCTTAACATATGGATGTGAATCATGGCCAATAGGACAACAGACAAGAAAATCACTGGAGGCCGTAGAAATGTGGTTTTACAGAAGAATGTTGAGAATAAAATGGACAGCTAAGAAGAGTAATGAAAACATTCTGACAGAAGCCAAAGCAAAAAGAGAGCTAAATTCCAAATGTTAGGAAAAAACAATCATCATTTTTTGGCCATGTAATGAGAAGAGAACAGCTGGAATATATTGTAACAACTGGGAAAATTGAGGGAAGCAAAGAGAAAAGATACCAGACAGCTTAAGAGAATGGCTTGGCAGAAGGTCAACAACATAAATGATAAATAACTGTCGAGATCGTAGGTTGTGGAGAGACATGATCAGAGACACCAGCAGGCATGGCACTTGATGACGATGAATGTTACATTTAAGTGATAGTAATTTTTACTACAGTATCATAAGTGGGAGAGTTACAGATATGTATCATAATCTAGGGTTAAGCTGGTTATCTCCAAATATTTCAGAGTCCGTCTAGCAATCTCTCTGTCAAAGTCTGCACCGTCCACGGGTCATTCCCCTGAACGTTGATTACTCCTGGAATGACACATACTAAAAGTAGAAGACTTGACGTAACATGGGATAAAATGCTTGATGGAAACTGTACAAGCAATTGTATGGGATTGTATGTTTGTGTTGTGACAAATGACAGGTTATTGTACCTATGTGACATTTTGCTAGAAATCTGTGATTGGTGACATGTGACAATTTATTCATGAGCGGTGACAAGTGATAACATGTAATTATCTGTTTATGTGACAATTGATGACACACATTTATCTGTAACTGTGATGAATGATCACATTTATCTGTAACTGTGATGAATGATAACATGTAATTGTGACACGTGATGACATGTAATTGTACATAACTGTGACAAGTGATGGCACGTAATTGTACATAACTGTGACAAGTGATGGCACGTAATTGTACATAACTGTGACAAGTGATAACATGTAATTGTATGTAATTGTGACAGGTGATGATATATAAATATCTGTAACTGTAACAAATGATAAATGTCTGTATTTTTTTACATGTGATGACATGTAATTGTGACATGTGCTGAGCCATCACGGCACCAAAAAGTAACAACCTTCACCTACTAAATGCTGACAGCAGCCAGTCATTGACCCCGCCCTCCAGGGCGTCATGTGACGTGTGAGGAGAGAAGACGGCGATTCTGTTCTCCATGCATTCTACAAGCAGCCTCTCTTTCCAGGCTCGCTGGGTCAGTCGCTTCAGCGGCACAAAAATGGGAGGATGGTACGATATGATGAGGTCAACGGTCTTGTCCTTGGCCTCTTCCATGACAGGTACTGTCAGGTCGTTGGTCAGCATGACCTTGCTAATGTACTTAGGGGGCGATGGCTCCACCAGAAGACCAACATTGTCCCAGCTGCCTGCAAGAGAGAGCATTGCAAATTATGAAAACATGAGAAATTGGTGGTCTAGACAAGACATAGGCTTCTGCTCAAGAGGGTCCCGGATTCAGTTCCCACAATAGGAAGTGGCAAATTTAACCCCTTCATAAAATTTACAAACTCAAAATATTCAAAATTCTTGGCATTCAACAGTTTAGGTAAAGGTAAGTAAAAAGTAGTAAAGTGCCCCCGTCACACCAAGTGGCGTATAGGGAAATATGGTGTTAGTGACCCTATATTTTACAGACCTTCAGCACATGATTTTTGGGGTAATGTGGTCGGTATTACGCCCGTGCTACTTTACTTTCCCAGAAAAAAATCCGGTACCCATTTAAGGCTAGGTGAACCTGGAAGCCGTCGGTTGGGATCGAACCCTACCTCAGGTAAAGGTAAGTTAAACTATGAGACTTGAACCGGCGTCTTAGCACGCGAGTTTACACCCATATGTGCTCGGCCACCTATCCAGAAATGTTCAGAAATTTCTATATGGTGTCAACTCAAGCATCGAAAGTCACCATGCGAGGTGACATTCCTCACCTTCCCAGGGTAATACCCTGGTACCCATTTCTGCCAACGACTGGGTCAACAGTGGGGGTATTTTTTTTTTCCAACCACAAGTACCACTCACACTGCTCCCAGCGGGAATCGAACACGGGTTGTTCGAACGTTGGTAGTCCAGTCGGGTGGTTTTCCCAACTCGGCTACCGAGACCCCCAATTCAACAGTTTGCCACAAACAAACTTTTCTCCCCTCCCTATACCTTCCTAATTAATGCTTCCAGTGACCCCTGAGTGTTGGATTTGTTTTTGTTGATGTTGTATTTTTTCCCCAAAGATTTCGTAAAAATTATGACGGTGTCATTTTTTTAAAAATCATGTTGTTTGATGTTTTTTTTTTAAATATAGATTTGGCCACTTTTCAAGAAAGTCGTTTTTTTCTTTTTCATAACGGGGGAGAAATCTCTTTGGCTGTCAGTGAGACTTCAAGCAAACCATTGTAACATGGGATAGACAGTGAACGAGGCTCAGAGGAAGCCAAACATACAACTGGACTGGCAGCCAATGTGTGAATAGACAACACAACACCTCCGGTAGCCATGGCACCATGTGATCAAATTTCAGGCCATAAATCAAACTCCAGGAGAAAAAAAAGTCCAGGAAATGATAACCTCATCCGATTTCCATCCCTCTCCTAGTATAAACACACTGTTGTGTAGCAAAAGTTAAAAGAAAATACTATTTTCCAAACTTCAAATGTTTAGTGTTAATATTTATTGCTATAGTATTAGTATTTTTAATGATAATTATAGTATTATTATTATATATAGATAGATTTATTGTAATTTTTATGAAGGTGTCATAAAAATGTTGCTTCCAGATAGGTCCCGTAATCTGGAGTAAAAAAAAAATGGAATTATAACAATTACACAAGAGATCCTATACAAACAAATCCCTATGACACCAAATGCTACAGGGCTACATTTACAGCCAGTTTGCTTGTGTTCACCTCATGACTAAAGGAATACACATCTTCGTCATCTACCCTTAGAAGTGCATTAAGTGGTGTGTTTGCACTGTATTGTGGTTTGAAGTAATATTTGATTTGTGATATTTGCGTCTTTCAGCTCAACACATCTGACTTCAGCACGACTAATGATACACCTAATTGTTAAATTCTAATGTTTCTAATATTCCATCAATCCATCTTTTTTCAGTGGTTGGTCCTTGAGTCTGGTGTTCCTGCAACGTTTATTGAAGGCTCATATGTTGAATTTTGATCTTTCTGCCTTACCACATGGCCAAGCCATTTTACTGTTGTTTTTTTATATATTCTATGGCAGGGATTTTTCCTAGCTCTTTTCTCAGTTCTTCATTACTGATCGTACCTCTCAGTCATTCGTCTGACATCATTTCATCTCAGTAATAGTTATCTTTTCTATCAATCTTTTGCTCCCCTAAAGTATTGTCTAAATCTGCAATGTTGTTTCTTATATAAATTTTATTAATTTTTTGTTGTTTTTGCTGCCATATAGTTTTGTCTGTATTGTTGCATCTATGGGCCAATGGATTTTCCTCAGTCTACTATATTCAGTAATGAAAATGTTCTGAAAGAGGTCAATCATCATTTTTTGGCCATGTAATGAGAAGAGAACACCCGGAATATATTGTAACAACTGGAAAAATTGAGGGACGAAGAGATAGAGGGAAGCAAAGAGAGAAAATACCAGACAGCTTAAGAGAATGGCTTGGCAGAAGGTCAACAACAGAAATGATAAAGAACTGTCGAGATCGAAAGTTGTGGAGAGACATGATCACCTACACCAGTAGGCCCGGTACTTGATGATGACTATATTCAGTACACTTTTGAGTGGCCGTGCGGCTAAAACCACTGTTCCGCTAGCTGAAAAGCCGACGTTCGGTGTTCGAAGCCCGCGGTAGACAGAAAGGATTTTTTCTATCGGGGGTGAAATAAAAATCCTGAGTCTCACACGCCGTGGCGACTGCTTGACCAAGCGGCCTTTATTTCTCTGGTCGAGGTTGCCCCCCCGTCATACACCAGCAATGGTACTATGTGACGTAAAGATAGTTTTTTGGTTTTTTTTTTTTGAAGTATGTGTTCAGCAGTCTGGGATGCCTGTCCACATGTATGTGTGGCTGATATGCCAATCTTGAATTTTCTTTACATGTAACTATGGAGTTGATTGTGTCTTGTTCTGAGGTATATAATGATAGCTTGTTCCCATCTATGGTTCATTTTTATTTGCTGACGATGCTGCCCTAGTCGCTCATAGTGAAGCCACCCTACAATCCCTGATCAACAACCTGGACAAAGTATGCAACCTTTTTTCACTGTCAATTAATGTTCAGAAGACAGTAATACTAAGTCAAGGCGACATCAAACCTCTATCAATTACTCTAAAAGATTGTCCACTAGAATCAGTACAGAAATTTACATATCTTGGATCCACAATTACGCAAACCATCTCTCTTGGTGAAGAAATAAACAGTAGAATTGGTAAGGCAGCTACGACCTTCGGCAAACTCACTGAAAGGGCCTGGGACAAAACGAAACTAACACTGAAGACTAAACTCCTAATATATCAAACTTGTGTGCTTAGCACATTATTATATGGATCCGAAACCTGGACAACATACTCAAACCAGGAAAAAAGACTAAATGTCTTCCACATGCGATGTCTCCGCACAATAATGCACATTAAATGGCAGGACAAAATAACCAACTTAACTATCCTGCAACGTGCTAAGTCACCAACAATCATGTCGATGCTCAGATGTCGAAGACTAAGATGGCTGGGGCATGTCCAACGAATGGAAGAAAAGCGCATTCCCAGGCAAATACTATATGGTGAACTAATACACGGAAAAAGACAAATCAGCAGACCTAAATTACGATATAGAGATATTTGTAAATCATCTCTGAAAGACTTCTCCGTATGTGAAAATGACTGGGGACATCTGGCAAGTAATCGCACATCATGGAGAACTTGTATAAGGAACGGTATAACATCATTTTGTAAGGCAAAACTTAGAAGAGAAAAGACTCATGAAAAAGGATGGAAAACCCTGTGGATCAGCGAGCCTGCCTTGTTCATTATGTGACCGCGTGTGTTTGTCAAACATTGGTAGAATTAGCCACGAGAGAAGCTGTTCGGCAAAAACAAAACCTAAAAAAATACACAATAGCCTCCACTAGACCGTCTGACAAGACGAAAAGCGCCATATATAGTTCACATCTATTCATATTATGTAGTTTTAGGGTTTGTGATCTGATGGTTATTTTTCATATTCTAAATACAAAAATCACTTCTTTAAGACAGACTTACCAGCCAGAGATAGGGGAGCTAACTTCTTGAGTTTGGTTACTATCAGTTCCAGGGAGTTCATTCCCTTGGCAGATCTGTAGAGAACTTCTGGCGTATTTGAAGCAGCTGCCGCAGTCCTGCCACAAGTCGGAAGCAAGGTGATGTGATGTAAGTAAACGTCTTCCTGTACGTAAGGGTTGACCTCTGAAAATACGTAAACCAAATGGCATCTTAATAAAAGGATGGAAATGGCAAGACAAAATCACTAACATAGAATTATGGAAATGTACCAGTCAAATACCAGTGGATAAAGAGATACAGCGAAGATGATGGCGCTGGATAGAACACACACTGTGGAAGCCAACTGAGAGTATTACACACCAGGCCCTTTTTTGGAATCCCCAGGGGAAAAGACAAAGAGGAAGACTAAGGAATTCTGTCTGGAGAAGACAGACAGAAGCAGAGATGAAGATGATGGGGAAGACATGGAATGATCTTAAAAGAATGGCAAAAAACAGAACGACTTGGAAAGTGTCTGTTGAAGACCTATGCTCCACTGGGAGCTAAAAAGGTAGAAGAAGAAGAAAGAAATGGCATCTTCTTTCAAATAAATCGTACAATAAAATAGATCAATCATGAGCTATCAACCTACAATAAAAACATCAGTTGTACAATAAAATAGATCAATCATGAGCTATCAACCTACAATAAAAACATAAGTTGTACAATAAAATAGAGGGATGATTCCAAAGATATTGCCATCTATACATGCTAAGGGACATAGAGATATAGTTGATTGATCATTTTTCATTCATTTTTCTCTGTCTGAAAATGGCAGAAGTCATAGTTCTCCACTGTTGGGCCGAAAGGCTCAAATATCACAGTTATACTGTAAACCACAACACAACGCAAACACACCCACTTAACGTCCTTTTAAGGGCGGATGATGAAGAGTAACTCTGTAGTCTACTAGAATACTTTAGTCATCGGGCAAACGCAAGCAAGCAATAGTTCTCCACTAATGATAATTTATCCCGTGTGTTACCGGGGCCTCATTATGAGGGAGGTAAAGAATAGTGACACTGTGACCTTCCAGGCATGTCGTAAGAGGCGACTAAGGAGGTTGATCGATGGCTTGACAAGCTGTCATTGTAAAAAGTATTGTTATGGAAACAGAGCCATAGATTTTAGATCAGTGATCTCTGCAATATGTGCCATTTTGGCACGCAAGGTTTCTGTTTTTGAGATTGTGGTTCTGCCCTATGTGCCGTCTTCGGCTCGAAAGGACAATAGATAGATAGAATGATAATTTGCTGCTTGTGCTTGTACTGTTAATAGTTCACTTTAATCTTGAAGCAGATAAGATAACACCGATGACTCTAAAAGGATGTTAAATCAAAAAAGGAGAGGGGGAAAAATCAGTCCACTTTGTATTTCTAGCATAAAGTGATGCTAGTGTAAGTAACTCTCCTCTTCTCATGATGTGCCCTAAAAATGTTGATTGTTTCTTTCTGCATTTTTCGTAAAAATTATGAACAATTAAATGTTACATTTGGAGTTCCAAAAATAATATTTTCTTTCAAATTTTGCTCCACAGCTTTGTGTCTACATTAGGTGAGACACGGGAATTTGATGCTGTAATCATTTCTTGGCTTAGGTTCTATTTTTTTATGGTCTGAACCGCATACCATAGCGACAACGGGTGTTATGTTGTCTATTGACATGTCAGCCATCAGTCTAGCCAATATGTTTGGCTTCCTCTTAGAGTCATCCACTGCCTGTCCGATGTTACGAAGGTTTGTATGCCTCACCGACAGTCACAGAGATCTCCTACATCATAATAGACAAAATAAGAATTTCTTGAAAATTGTCCAAATTTATAAAAAACACAACAGCATTCTTAGGACACCTAAAATCTAAACTAAAAAAAATCCAACATCAAAGGAAACAAATCCAACACTCAGGGGTCACCGGAAGTAGTAATTAGGAAGGTATAAGAAGGGGGACAATGTTTGCCTGCAGTAAACTGTTGAATTCCAAGAATATGTATTTAGAGTTTGTGAAGGTCAAGGTAAAGTACGAGACTTGAACCGGCGTCTTAGCACGCGAGTTTCCACCCATATGTACTCAGCCGCCTATCCAGAAATGTTTGGAGATTTCTGGACAGTGTCACTTCAAGCATCGAAACTCATGATGCAAGGTGACATTCCTCACCTTCCCAGGGTAAAACCCTGGTGCCCATTTCTGCCAATGGCTGGGTCGACCGTAAGGGTATTTTTTTCCGACCACAAGTACAACTCACACTGCTCCCAGCGGGAATCGAACACGGGTTGTCCGAACATCAGTAGTCCAGTCGGGTGGTTTTCCCAACTAGGCTACCAACTTTTACGAAGGTGTCATAACCTAGGGTTAGAATGTGACCCTTCTCAGTGCCCCTCATAACAGACTAACCAGTCTAGCCAGGCTAAGTGAGTAGGGATAGCAAGGGATGAATCCGGTACAAACAATTACAATTTATAATCATCTTTTATGTTAAGGTCATGTGCTTGGGGGAAAAGCATCAATTTTGAAATATCACAATCAGTGAGTTGAGTGATTGCCAGAGTCAGTGAGTTGAGTGATTGCCAGAGTCAGTGAGTTGAGTGATTGCCAGAGTCAGTGAGTTGAATGATTGCCAGAGTCAGTGAGTTGAGTGATTGCCAGAGTCAGTGAGTTGAGTGATTGCCAGAGTCAGTGAGTTGAGTGATTGCCAGAGTCAGTTAGTTGAGTGATTGCCACTTGTGTGCTCACTCACAGATTTGCAGCAAAGTCCAACACAACACACCTCATCAATTCACATAAACATCCTTCTGGAGGCAATGCACCTCACGGCACCAGAGCTGGACAGTAACCCTCAGTTGATGGTTGGCACCAGGATTGGTAAACCAGAACCATCCAGACCCTACGCCACCTCTGTGCAGTGCCTCATGACACTAGAGCTGGAAGCTAATGGCAACCAACAGCTGATGGTTGAGCCAGGATTGGTGAACCAGAACCATCCAGACTCTACTCCATCACATAGCGGTGCTTCTAGAAACAGACTAACCTTTCTAGTCTGGGAAAGCGAGTACGGATCAAAGAGGGGAGGCAACCAAGCACCAAAAAACAACTTGCTGAAGTCGAATATGTAGGATTAAAATGTGCAAATATCACAGTTTTACTGCAAGCTTCAACACAACATATTTATGCCCAGTTAACGTCATCCTAAGGATGAATCCTTTAGTCATTGGGCGAACACAAGCAAACGCCCTTTTAAGGTAGAGACAGATGATGAAGAAGAGTCATTTCTTGCAGTCGTTGGATGAAAGTGTGACAGAAAGATTAAAGTAAGAACTCATCATCAAGTACCATGCCTGCTGGTGTAGGTGATCATGTCTCTCCACAATTTTAAATCACGACAGTTATTTATCATTTCTGTTGTTGACCTTCTGCCAAGCCATTCTCTTAAGCTGTCTGGTATTTTTTCTCTTTGCTTCCCTCTATCTCTTCGTCCCTCAATTTTCCCAGTTGTTACAATATATTCCAGTTGTTCTGTTCTCATTACATGGCCAAAAAATGATGATTGTTTCTTCCTAATATTGGAAATTAGCTCTCTTTTTGCTTTGGCCTCTTTCAGAACTTTTTTCATTACTCTTCTTAGCTGTCCATGGTATTCTCAACATTCTCCTGTAAAAACCACATTTCTACAGACTTCAGTGATTTTCCTGTCTGTTGTCGTATTGTCCATGATTCACATCCATATGTTAAGACTGGCTTTACATAACATTTAAGAACTCTCTTTCTTGTTTCTATTGTCTAAAACAAAAACAGGTAAATGAATTAAATATTTGGGAACTTTGTTAACCTCAGACAGAAGATGTACAAAAGAGGTGAGATGCAGAATGGCTCAGGCAAAAGCAGCTTTCCAAAAAATGAGGAAGATACTATACAATCCATTTTTGACAATAGAAACGAGAAAAAGAGTTCTTAAATAACAACAACAGAAATTATAATAACTGTTGAGATCGAAAGTTGTGGAGAGACATGATCACCTACACCAGCAGGCCCGGTACTTGATGATGATGATTGTCAAAAATGGATTGCACAGTATCTAACTATCTTCCTCATTTTTTGGAAAACTGTTTTTGCCTGAACCATTCTGCATCTATGTCATCTCTGTTGTACACTCATGATAGATTCGAGAGTGAAAGAATAAGAGTGCAAAGAGACGTTACTCGGATTAGAAATATTTTGGGACGCTAAACTCGTAAAAAGCCTTGACTGAGGCTATTTTAACACCAAAATCAGTGTCAGTCCGCAGTGATTGATCATGACATGAGTCAACACAAAAAGGGACTTGGCGACGTCTTTAAAATAGAAACAAGTCTTAGTCTTAAGTCTTCGTCGTCCAGTAGTGGAGGACCAGACCCAGTTGTTGAAGTGCTGATGAGAAAGATGTCACACACGCCAGCAGTGAGCCACTAAACGCCTTAAAAGAATAATCCACCTTACTTTTTACATTAAAAAACACAGCTTTTTTTTGACAAAAGATAAGGTTCTAAACTTATGGGAGTCGGAGAACGCGAAGTGTGAAACTTACAATGTCTTCGTCACAAAAGAAATGTTCAACAAGGAAGCGGCCATTAAAGGTCGAAGTTTGTACTTCCGGGTCGTTGTTGTTACGAGTTATCTCGCTTGATGGACAGGGATCTATAATTTACAATTTTCAATCACGACAGTTATTTATCATTTCTGTTGTTGACCTTCTGCCAAGACATTCTCTTAAACTGTCTGGTATTTTCTCTCCTTGCTTCCCTCTATCTCTTCGTCCCTCAATTTTTCCACTTGTTACAATATATTCCAGCTGTTCCCTTCTCATTACATGGCCAAAAAAATGATGATTGTTTCTTCCTAATATTGGAAATTAGCTCTCTTTTTGCTTTGGCCTCTTTCAGAACGTTTTCATGTCTTTTCTTAACAGTCAATGATGTTTTCAACATTCTTCTGTAAGGGGGACTGGTTGGTCTCGAGGCAAGACGCCGGCCTCGAGACAGAGATGTTATGGGTTCAAATCCCGGCTGCACCTGCTGGGATTTTTATTTATGATTTCTCTCTGCAGCAACCACCCCTGGTCTCAGCAGCGAGACCTGGCATTACACGTCAATTACTTATCGACGGAAAAAAAAATATGAGTACCTCCAAGTCGGAGTTATCAGCATGTGCGGCGAGGGACACCTGTGCATACAGCCAGGGAAAAATGAATTAACACGCAAAATTCAGTTTCTAGTCTCTAGGGACTTTGTCTGAGGTAAAGCTGGCGAACGGAAAAAAATTCTTCTGTCAAATCACATTTCTACAGCCTCCTTTGATTTTATTGTCTATTGTTCTCTTGTCCATGATTCACATCCATATGCTAAGACTGGCTCTACATAACATTTAAGAACTATTTTTCTTGTTTTTATTGTCAAACATGGATTGTACAGTATCTTCCTCATTTTTGGAAAACTGTTTTTGTCTGAGCCATTCTGCATCTCATCTCTGTTGTACATCTACCATCGCACCTCTGTTGTACATCTACCATCTCACCTCTGTTGTACATCTCACCTCTGTTGTACATCTACCGTCTCATCTCTGTTGTACATCTACCATCTCATCTCTGTTGTACGTGTACCATATCACCTTTGCTGTACATCTAACATCTCACCTCTGTTGTACATCTACCGTCTCATCTCTGTTGTACATCTACCATCTCACCTCTGTTGTACATCTACCGTCTCATCTCTGTTGTACATCTACCATCTCATCTCTGTTGTACGTGTACCATATCACCTTTGCTGTACATCTAACATCTCACCTCTGTTGTACATCTACCGTCTCATCTCTGTTGTACATCTACCATCTCATCTCTGTTGTACATGTACCATATCACCTTTGACTATACATCAACCATCTCACCTCTGTTGTACATCAACCATCTCACCTCTGTTGTACATCTACCGTCTCATCTCTGTTGTACATCTACCATCTCACCTCTGTTGTACATCTACCGTCTCATCTCTGTTGTGCATCAACCATCTCACCTCTGTTGTACATCTAACATCCTACCTCTGTTGTACATCTACCGTCTCATCTCTGTTGTACATCAACCATCTCACCTCTGTTGTACATCTACCGTCTCATCTCTGTTGTACATCTAACATCTCACCTCTGTTGTACATCTACCGTCTCATCTCTGTTGTACATCAACCATCTCACCTCTGTTGTACATCTAACATCTCACCTCTGTTGTACATCTACCGTCTCATCTCTGTTGTACATCTACCATCTCACCTCTGTTGTACATCTACCATCTCACCTCTGTTGTACATCAACCATCTCACCTCTGTTGTACATCTACCGTCTCATCTCTGTTGTACATCAACCATCTCACCTCTGTTGTACATCTAACATCTCACCTCTGTTGTACATCTACCGTCTCATCTCTGTTGTACATCTACCATCTCATCTCTGTTGTACATCTAACATCTCACCTCTGTTGTACATCTACCGTCTCATCTCTGTTGTACATCTACCATCTCACCTCTGTTGTACATCTAACATCTCACCTCTGTTGTACATCTACCGTCTCATCTCTGTTGTACATCAACCATCTCACCTCTGTTGTACATCTACCGTCTCATCTCTGTTGTACATCAACCATCTCACCTCTGTTGTACATCTACCGTCTCATCTCTGTTGTACATCTACCATCTCATCTCTGTTGTACGTGTACCATATCACCTTTGCTGTACATCTAACATCTCACCTCTGTTGTACATCTACCGTCTCATCTCTGTTGTACATCTACCATCTCACCTCTGTTGTACATCTATACATCATATATTGTCAATCATCAATTACAACAAACAATTGATAGAACACACGCAGATATGTTTATACTAACTTGCCAGCCTACATGCGCATACAGAAACACACATACACGACGGTTACACACATACAGCCATACACAGCAACATTAAGTGTAAATCTGCGCAGTATTGAGGCTATAAATATAGAAGGGGAAAGACAAATGAGTGCCTGGTTGTTCGTGGAGCCGGTAAGTGGTGACCCCAATAGCTATTTATACAGTGTGTGTGTGCGTGTGTGAAGACGCTACGTTGTATTATGCAGTCACTAAGGTTAGAGCTCAGGCAAAAGCAGCTTTTTCAAAAATACCGACACACACACACAAAAACACACAAAAAACGAGGAAGATACTGTGCCATCCATTTTAGACAATCAAGAGTTCTTAAATGTTATGTGGAACCAGTCGTAACATTTGGATGTGAATCATGGACAATAAGACAACAGACACGAAAATCACTGGAGGCTGTAGAAATGTTGTTTTACAGAAGAATGTTGAGAATACCATGGACAGCTAAGAAGAGTAATGAAAACGTTCTTAATGTGTTTGTTCTTTTTAATGTTATGTAGAGCCACTCTTAACATATGGATGTGAGATGTGAATCATGGACAATAGGACAACAGGCACGGAAATCACTGGAGGCTGTAGAAATGTGTTTTACATAAGAATGTTTAGAATACCATGGGTATTGCACTTAGAATACCATGGGCAGCTAAGAAGAGTAATGAAAACGTTCTGAAAGAGGCAAAAGCAAAAGAGCTAATGTCCAATATTAGGAAGAAACAATCATCATTTTTTTGTCCAAGAAATAAGAAGGGAACAACTGGAATATATTGTGAAAACTGGGAAAATTTAGGAACAAAGAGATGGAGGGAAGCAAAGAAAAACTATACAGACAGCTTATAAATTCTTATCAGAATAATACTCTTATAGGACATTGATTGATTGACATAAACGTTTTCATCAGCTATTCATTTCAGGCGCTGCTTTAAGATAGGATATGTTTTATACTGATACGAGTTGTTGATAACGCTGCAACTGAATATAAGTAAAATGAAAAGATAATCTCTCTGCAGCGAGATTAGATATAAGTGACATAACTCGTAAACGACCCACCCAAATTTGGTTTGTACTTGCCTTTGAAGTTAAACGTTTGCATGCGATTAAAGGAAGATGGAAGAAACGAAGAAACAAAGATGGCGGGAGCCAAGATTTAACTAGACTATAAAGAAACGGCAGTTAGCATTCAAGAGACCACTCAGATTACATTGGACAGTGATATGAGATGGGACGGGACATTCGATCCAGAGAGACAGTTGAGGACTTGACTTGGGATTTGAGACTTAGAGAAACGTTCAGTAATGTTTTAGTCAAGAAATATTCAGAAGATTTATTTCAGGGGAAATGTTTAGCTATCTGTAGATTGAGTTATTTGCGGTTCATCATCATTCTTCTATCCTTCCTCTATGCCGTTGGCGTCGGTTCATCATCATTGCACTCTGAAAATGTCCATAGGTGCTCAGATCCCCTCCTCAGCAAGTCTCGCAGTGTCCAGCGACTGATGACTCTAGTTCTGTGTTGGTTGATAAGTCTTCTTAAACACGGCCACTAAGTTTCTCATGTTTGTGTGCCCATCACTGTGTGCCCATCATAATTCCCATCTCTTTCATCCAAAGGAGTAACGTGGACTCATGGTTGTCGAAGTCCTGTGCTCTTCCACATCTCGGAGGACATTGATGATGTCCGCTCGATCCACTGGTTGACCATTTCAACGACAGCACAACTAGCCAACCTGTCCGCCCGATCCACTGGTTGACCATCCTCAACGACAGCACAACTAGCCAACTGTCCGCCCGATCCATTGGTTGACCATCCTCAACGACAGCACAACTAGCCAACCTGTCCGCCCGATCCATTGGTTGACCATCCTCAACGACAGCACAACTAGCCAACCTGTCCGCCCTATCCACTGGTTGACCATCCTCAACGACAGCACAACTAGCCAACCTGTCCGCCCTATCCACTGGTTGACCATCCTCAACGACACGACAGCACAACTAGCCAACCTGTCCGCCCTATCCACTGGTTGACCATCCTCAACGACAGCACAACTAGCCAACCTGTCCGCCCTATCCACTGGTTGACCATTTTCAACGACAGCACAACTAGCCAACCTGTCCGCTCGATCCACTGGTTGACCATTTTCAACGACAGCACAACTAGCCAACCTGTCCGCCTGATCCATTGGTTGACCATTTTCAACGACAGCACAACTAGCCAACCTGTCCGCCCGATCCACTGGTTGACCATCCTCAACGACAGCACAACTAGCCAACCTGTCCGCCTGATCCATTGGTTGACCATTTTCAACGACAGCACAACTAGCCAACCTGTCCGCCCGATCCACTGGTTGACCATTTTCAACGACAGCACAACTAGCCAACCTGTCCACCCGATCCATTGGTTGACCATTTTCAACGACAGCACAACTAGCCAACCTGTCCGCCCGATCCATTGGTTGACCATTTTCAACGACAGCACAACTAGCCAACCTGTCCGCCCGATCCACTGGTTGACCATCCTCAACGACAGCACAACTAGCCAACCTGTCCGCCCGATCCATTGGTTGACCGTTTTCAACGACAGCACAACTAGCCAACCTGTCACCCCGATCCACTGGTTCACAGCTTGATATAACGATACGTAGAATTCTGGGTCTCTCAAGAGATCAGTGCTTAAGGATATCAAGGTTTATAATATACAGACTGATACAGAAGTCATATTATTGTGTGTGATTTTATGCCAAGTACAAGAAGTTATGTGGATGTAATTAAAAAATCTGGGAGAGTGTCAAATAACAACGGCGGGAGCCAAGACACGAATACAGAACTACTAGTGATATAGATGTTTAGACATTATGTGTGATGATTGACTTTTATATAAGTAAAGAGTAAAGAGCCCCGTCACGCCAAGTGGCGTATAGGGAATATGGTGCTAGTGACTATAATTTGTACCGACCGTCAGCACATGATTTTTGGGGTAATGTGATCGGTATTACGTCTATGCCGCTTTACTTTCCCAGAAAAAAAAATCCGGTACCCATTTAAGGCTGGGTGAACCCGGAAGCCGTCGATGACTTTTATATACAACCATCGCTGCAGAAAGTGCATTCGGGGTCTGATTAATTTCGGTTCTCCATTGCACTTTTCTGTGTTCAAGTAAAAGTGATGATTTTCTTATTACATCTGCGCCGCTAAAGCGATGTTGTACGCCGGCAACAGTCCCTTTTTGACAAATCAAGTGTTGTGAATGCGACCTTCCAACGTCTAGACTTGATCTGCGCTTTACGTTACATTGGTGCTGTTCATGACCGTTGTTGGAATTCCTTGACGCAAGTTATTTACATGTTACTCATTAATGTGAAATGCTTCGTCAGCCGCAGTTTTATCTCGTTAGGGAATTTCCACTGTGTTTTATTCGTCGTAGGCTGCATTCACTAGAGTAATCAAGAATCTAAGGGGCGCGTCATTGCTGTGAGTGTGACATTGTCATGTGTGCTATGTCATCGTAATGGCTCATCGTAGATCCCTAGACCTGCCTTACGCTAATCCGGCCTAACGCAAGTCATCAGCATAGAGTCACTGGCAGCTTCAGCTGTGCTGCTGTCGCCGCGCGCAGTCAGGGCTTTTGGCTGTAAGTAAATGGTGATGCTCGATTCCTCCATGCTGACGTTCTGTGGAATGCCAGTTCGGTCAAGTCTAACGTGACGCCTCTGTAATGGATGATTTTCAACAAAGATTGTTACTGGGCGTAGTGTCCCAGTAGTAACATCATTGTTACTGGGCGTAGTGTCCCAGTAGTAACATCATTGTTACTGGGCGTAGTGTCACAGTAGTAACATCATTGTTACCGGGCGTAGTGTCACAGTAGTAACATCATTGTTACCGGGCGTAGTGTCCCAGTGGTAACATCATTGTTACCGGGCGTAGTGTCCCAGTAGTAACATCATTGTTACCGGGTGTAGTGTCCCAGTAGTAACATCATTGTTACTGGGTGTAGTATCCCAGTAGTAACATCATTGTTACTGGGTGTAGTGTCCCAGTAGTAACATCATTGTTACTGGGTGTAGTATCCCAGTAGTAACATCATTGTTACTGGGTGTAGTATCCCAGTAGTAACATCATTGTTACTGGGTGTAGTGTCCCAGTAGTAACATCATTGTTACTGGGTGTAGTGTCCCAGTAGTAACATCATTGTTACTGGGTGTAGTATCCCAGTAGTAACATCATTGTTACTGGGTGTAGTGTCCCAGTAGTAACATCATTGTTACTGGGTGTAGTATCCCAGTAGTAACATCATTGTTACTGGGTGTAGTGTCCCAGTAATAACATCATTGTTACTGAGCGTAGTGTCCCAGTAGTAACATTATTGTTACTGGGTGTAGTATCCCAGTAGTAACATCATTGTTACTGGGCATAGTATCCCAGTAGTAGCATCATTGTTACTGGGTGTAGTGTCCCAGTAGTAACATCATTGTTACTGGGCGTAGTATCCCAGTAGTAACATCATTGTTACTGGACGTAGTGTCCCAGTAGTAACATCATTGTTACTGGGCGTAGTATCCCAGTAGTAACATCATTGTTACTGGACGTAGTGTCCCAGTAGTAACATCATTGTTACTGGGCGTAGTATCTCAGTAGTAACATCACTGTTGCGCATGAACTATCTTCTGCAGCTTTCACCTCTCATCATCATCGTGTGCCATACCGGTTGACGTAGGCGATAATGTACTTCCACAATCTTCTATCCACAGTACATCGTATCAATTCTGTTGTTGACTGTTTTCCATGCCATAACACCAAATTGTATAGTATCATCTCACTTTGTGGTCCACGATCTCTCTTTCCTTCTATTTTACCAGTTGTAACCAAGTATTCCAACTTTCCTCTTCTCATGATGTGCCCGAAAAATGTTGATTGTTTTTAAAGAGTTCCCTTTTTGTGTTGGCCTCTTTGAGAACTTCCTCATTGGTCTTTTTAGCTGTCCAGGGAACTTTCAACATTCTTCTGAAAAATCCCATCTCTGTGGCCTCTAATCGTCTTTTCATTTGTTTGTCTACTGTCCATGATTCGCTTCCATTGGTCAGAATTGACTCTATATAGCACCGATGAACTCTCTTCTTACTTCTATTGACAAAGACTTGTTGCATAAGACGTTTTTCATTTTCTGAAATGCTATTTTGGCCGGAGCTATTCTACTTTTTTATTTATGTGATGCATCTTCCATCTAATGTTGTGCCTAAGCATTTGACATATTGTACTGTACCACTCTAGACATCAATATAAATATTGAGTTATTTGCGGTCATCATCATTGCACTCCGAACATGTCCATAGGTGCTCAGATCCCCTCCTCATCAAGTCCCGCAGTGTCCAGCGACTGACGACTCCAGTTCTGTGTTTGTTGATAAGTCTTCTTACACGCCCACTAAGTTTCTCGTTTCTGGCTGTGTCCATCTTAACTCCCATCACCAAAGGAGTGACGTGGACTCATGGTTGTCGAAGTCCTGTGTGCTTCCCACTTTCCAGAGGGCATTGAATATATGTCGGCCCGATCCATTGGTTGACCGTCCTCAACGACATTGCAGCTAGTCAACCTGTTCGCTCTTTCATTTCTCCGTCTCCAGCATGTCCTGGGACGTAGACAAAGGTGACCTTAAAAATAAGTTTGAAGAAAGCGTTGGTCAGCTCAAGGTTGGTGACATCTCCATACAGCTTGTCCTGGTATGGTACCGGTGATGGCCACAAGAGCCTTTTCTGTTCATCAAATGTTGGACATGATTATAGCAGATGATCCGTAGCCATTTTCTGGACGTAGACAAAGGGTCGTCACAGCAGCAGAGTTGGAAGCTGTCAACGGCTGATTGTGTGAGGCAGGATCCGTGAACCAGAACCATCCAGATCATACTCCACCTCTTCACGGTGCCTTCAGAAACAGACTAACCTGTCTAGTCTGGTCAAGCGAGTTGGGATAGAAGAGGGAAGACAACCCGGTACTCACAAATAACATGCTGAAGTCGGATGTGTTGGGTCGAAAGGAACAAATATCACAGTTCTACTGCAAACTACAGCACAACATGTCTACGCCCACTTAACGTCCTTGTAAGGGCGGATGATGAAGTGGACAAGCAATTCATTTAGCAGGGGAACGACAGGAAGAAAGAAGGATAGATAGAAAGAATGAAAGAATGAAAGATAGAAAGAATAGAAAGAATGAAAGAAAGAAAGAAAGAAAGAAAAATAGAAAGAAGGATAGAAAGAAAGAATGATAGAAATACGTAAAGAATGATAGTAAGAAAGAAAGAAAGAAAAAAAGAAAGAAAGAAAGAAAGAAAGAAAGACGAAAGAAAGAAAGAAAAAAGAAAGATAGAACAAAAAAGGATAGAAAAAAGGATAGAAAGAATAAAAGAAAGAAAGAAGTATAGAAATAATAAAGAATGATAGAAAGAAAGAAAGACGAAAGAAAGAAAGAAAGAAGATGGATAGAAAGAAAGAATGATATAAATAAAGAAAGAAAGAAAGACGAAAGAAGAAAGACGAAAGAAAGAAAGACGAAATAAATAAATAAAGAAAGAAAGAATTGTATGAGCTTATAAGACAAGGGATGTACTAGAGGAATGTTTCCGTCTCACCAATTAAAAGTGTGTCCTGACCTCGTTACAGCCACAGCTTGACCTGCAGCAGTCGCATCATTTAACACACACACACTTCTCTCACGGTGCAAACATCAACATTTTCAACTGTTGACTCATCAACCTCGTGGGACTTCCTCCCAGATTTATTTCTTGTCGTCGTTATTATTGATATCTTTCTCTAGACCCCCACCTACTTATTACCCAACCTACCTACTTATCACCCCACCTACCTATTACCCCACCAACCTACTTATTACCCCACCTACCTACTTATTACCCCACCTACCTACCTGTTACCACACCTACCTATTACCCGCATACCTATTACGCCACCTTCCTAATACCCCACCTACTTATTACCCCACCTACCTATTACCCCACCTACCTAGTACTCCACCTACCTATTACCCACGTACCTATTACCCCACTTACCTATTACCCCACCTACCTATTACGCCACCTACCTATTACCCCACCTACCTATTACCCCACCTACCTATTACTCCACCTACATACAGCTGTATACACAACCCCATTTTTTTCATTTTTTAAATAACAATGTTCTTTCATTCATACCAATCTACTTACTTACCTACCATACCAATCTACTTACTTACCATACCAATCTACTTACCTACCATACCAATCTACTTACTTACCATACCAATCTACTTACTTACCATACCAATCTGCTTACTCACCATACCAATCTACTTACTTACCATACCAATCTACTTACTTACCTACCATACCAATCTACTTACTTACCATACCAATCTACTTACTTACCATACCAATCTACTTACTTACCTACCATACCAATCTACTTACTTACCTACCATACCAATCTACTTACTTACCTACCATACCAATCTACTTACTTACCATACCAATCTACTTACTTACCATACCAATCTACTTACTTACCATACCAATCTACTTACTTACCTACCATACCAATCTACTTACTTACCATACCAATCTACTTACTTACCTACCATACCAATCTACTTACTTACCATACCAATCTACTTACCTACCATACCATCTACTTACCTACCATACAATCTATTTACTTACCATACCAATCTACTTACTTACCTACCATACCAATCTACTTACTTACCTACCATACCAATCTACTTACTTACCTACCATACCAATCTACTTACCTACCATACCAATCTACTTACTTACCATACCAATCTACTTACTTACCTACCATACCAATCTACTTACTTACCTACCATACCAATCTACTTACTTACCTACCATACCAATCTACTTACCTACCATACCATCTACTTACTTACCTACCATACCAATCTACTTACCTACCATACCAATCTATTTACTTACCATACCAATCTACTTACCTACCATACCAATCTACTTACTTACCATACCATACCAATCTACTTACTTACCATACCAATCTACTTACCTACCATACCAATCTAATTACCTACCATACCAATCTATTTACTTACCATACCAATCTACTTACTTACCTACCATACCAATCTACTTACTTACCATACCAATCTACTTACCTACCATACCAATCTATTTACTTACCATACCATACCAATCTACTTACTTACCATACCAATCTAATTACCTACCATACCAATCTACTTACTTACCTACCATACCAATCTACTTACTTACCATACCAATCTACTTACCTACCATACCAATCTACTTACTTACCATACCAATCTACTTACCTACCATACCAATCTACTTACCTACCATACCAATCTATTTACTTACCATACCAATCTACTTACTTACCTACCATACCAATCTACTTACTTACCTACCATACCAATCTACTTACCTACCATACCAATCTACTTACTTACCTACCATACCAATCTACTTACTTACCTACCATACCAATCTACTTACCTACCATACCAATCTACTTACCTACCATACCAATCTATTTACTTACCATACCAATCTACTTACCTACCATACCAATCTACTTACTTACCTACCATACCAATCTACTTACTTACCATACCAATCTACTTACTTACCTACCATACCAATCTACTTACTTACCATACCAATCTACTAACTTACCTACCATACCAATCTACTTACCTACCATACCAATCTAATTACCTACCATACCAATCTACTTACTTACCTACCATACCAATCTACTTACTTACCTACCATACCAATCTACTTACTTACCTACCATACCAATCTGCTTACTTACCATACCAATCAACTTACTTACCATACCAATCTGCTTACTTACCATACCAATCTACTTACTTTCCTACTATACCAATCTACTTACCTACCACACCAATCTACTTACTTACCATACCAATCTACTTACTTACCTACCATACCAATCTACTTACCTACCATACCAATCTACTTACTTACCTACTATACCAATCTACTTACCTACCACACCAATCTACTTACTTACCATACCAATCTACTTACTTACTTACCATACCAATCTACTTACTTACCTACCATACCAATCTACTTACTTACCATACCAATCTACTTACTTACCATACCAATCTATTTACTTACCATACCAATCTACTTACTTACCTACCATACCAATCTACTTACTTACCTACTATACCAATCTACTTACCTACCACACCAATCTACTTACTTACCATACCAATCTACTTACTTACCTACCATACCAATCTACTTACTTACCATACCAATCTACTTACTTACTTACCATACCAATCTACTTACTTACCATACCAATCTACTTACTTACCTACCATACCAATAAACTTACCTACCATACCAATCTACTTACTTACCTACCATACCAATCTATTTACTTACCATACCAATCTACTTACTTACCATACCAATCTACTTACCTACCATACCAATCTACTTACTTACCATACCAATCTACTTACTTACCATACCAATCTACTTACCTACCATACCAATCTACTTACTTACCTACCATACCAATCTACTTACTTACCTACCATACCAATCTACTTACTTACCTACCATACCAATCTACTTACTTACCTACTATACCAATCTACTTACCTACCATACCAATCTACTTACTTACCTACCATACCAATCTACTTACTTACCTACCATACCAATCTACTTACCTACCATACCAATCTACTTACTTACCTACCATACCAATCTACTTACCTACCATACCAATCTACTTACTTACCTACTATACCAATCTACTTACCTACCACACCAATCTACTTACTTACCATACCAATCTACTTACTTACTTACATACCAATCTACTTACTTACCTACCATACCAATCTACTTACTTACCATACCAATCTACTTACTTACCATACCAATCTATTTACTTACCATACCAATCTACTTACTTACCTACCATACCAATCTACTTACTTACCTACTATACCAATCTACTTACCTACCACACCAATCTACTTACTTACCATACCAATCTACTTACTTACCTACCATACCAATCTACTTACTTACCATACCAATCTACTTACTTACTTACCATACCAATCTACTTACTTACCATACCAATCTACTTACTTACCTACCATACCAATAAACTTACCTACCATACCAATCTACTTACTTACCTACCATACCAATCTATTTACTTACCATACCAATCTACTTACTTACCATACCAATCTACTTACCTACCATACCAATCTACTTACTTACCATACCAATCTACTTACTTACCATACCAATCTACTTACCTACCATACCAATCTACTTACTTACCTACCATACCAATCTACTTACTTACCTACCATACCAATCTACTTACTTACCATACCAATCTACTTACCTACCATACCAATCTAATTACCTACCATACCAATCTATTTACTTACCATACCAATCTACTTACTTACCTACCATACCAATCTACTTACTTACCATACCAATCTACTTACCTACCATACCAATCTATTTACTTACCATACCATACCAATCTACTTACTTACCATACCAATCTACTTACCTACCATACAATCTACTTACTTACCTACCATACCAATCTACTTACTTACCATACCAATCTACTTACCTATCATACCAATCTACTTACTTACCATACCAATCTACTTACCTACCATACCAATCTACTTAACTACCATACCAATCTATTTACTTACCATACCAATCTACTTACTTACCTACCATACCAATCTACTTACTTACCTACCATACCAATCTACTTACCTACCATACCAATCTACTTACTTACCTACCATACCAATCTACTTACTTACCTACCATACCAATCTACTTACCTACCATACCAATCTACTTACCTACCATACCAATCTATTTACTTACCATACCAATCTACTTACCTACCATACCAATCTACTTACTTACCTACCATACCAATCTACTTACTTACCATACCAATCTACTTACTTACCTACCATACCAATCTACTTACTTACCATACCAAT